>VWZY01011185.1:9871-23992 GCA_013399075.1 Chloroceryle aenea
CACTTACAACACCCCAATGTCCTTTCATGTACTAAATGAGCTACAGTCTGGTGTCATCAGGATCTACAAAAACACCCATCTTAGCTGACATCCTTCCATCAAACAAACCTCAGCCTCCTGGGGTGTATGAGAAGGGGGCTGGCTAGCAGATCAAGAGAGGTTCTCCTACCCCTCTACTCTGCTCAGGTGAGGTAACAAATGAAGTATTGTGTCCAGTTTTGGGCTCCTCAGTTCAAGAAGGACAGGGCACTGCTGGAGAGAGTCCAGCGCAGAGCCACAGAGATGATGGAGGGAGTGGAACATCCCCCTGCTGAGGAAAGGCTGAGGGAGCTAGGGCTCTTTAGCTCAGAGAAGAGGAGACTGAGGGGTGACCTCATTCATGGTTATAAGTATGTAAAGGGTGAGTGGCAGGAGGCTAGAGCCAGGCTCTGCTCAGTGATGTCCAGTGATAGGACAAGGGGCAATGGATGTAAACTGGAACACAGGAGGGTACACAAAAACGCAAGAAAAAACTTCTTCACTGTGAGGGTGACAGAGCCTGGAAGAGGCTGCCCAGAGAGGTTGTGGAGTCTCCTTCTCTGGAGACTTTCAACAGCTTTCAAATACAATGCGTTCTTGTGTGACCTACTCTAGGTGATCCTGCTGTGGCAGAGGGTTTAGATGAGATGAAACTGAAACAGCTCAGCAAATTCCTGTCATTATTCAAAAAACAAGATGAAAAACAATACGAGTTGTGGGCATTTGCCGGGAAGCTTGCTACCTCTTGGCTTTATCCAAGTTGGTGGCCTAGTTGATTCAAGACAACGTTGCTCCTAGTTCTTGTCTCTTGGAGAAACTGGGGACATAAAACTAAAGGCAAAATTATGAAGGAAGAGAGTCTGAAGCTGTTGTCCTGCACTCTACCCAGACAACTATGCTTTATCCATAGCCTCCTTTAAATCTCTTCAATTCCTGACAAATCCTTTCCTTTAGATGCCTGCAACATTTGAGGCACCCTCCTGCAGCTGAAAAGGCAGGAAGCAGGCAGTATTTTGTGACACCACCATTTAACACCAGCTCATATGCTGCAGCAGAACCCTGGTTTCACCCAGAGATAAGAGTGTTGGCAGACAGCTAGTTACCTGAGCTTAAATAGGTCAATAACAGGATAGCTGTAGGAGGTCCCAAAAGGCTTCATCTGTTCACCAGCTACTTCAGTTCTGTAGAAAGGGGAGCCCAATTCAAGTAAAACACCAGCTACGGTGCACTTGCTACTTCAGCAGAACAGGCTGCTGGATGAAAAAGTTGGATTCGAGTGTTTCAAACACTTAAATAAAATTGATTCTGGGTTAAAATTGTCAATTGATTTCCCTCATCCTTCTCAGGAATTGGACCTGTCTGCACAATTAAACTTTGTATAGGGGTTTTTTTTCTGAACCTACTAAAGCCTTTTATTCATAGCCACATCTCATCATATTAAGCACTTCTCAAATCTGTTACAAGTTGAAGAGATGACAAATCCTAAAGCATAAGCTGAATACAGGTGGCACATCAAGCATTTGAAGTGCTGCACAATTCCACTGATCCATTTCCATCTGAATTAAGAGCAATCTTCTCTTGAGCTGACTATTACATGCAAAGCCAGCAACACATTACTGGCAGGAAATACATAGGTGAACAATGTAGGTTTTTTTTATTCATCCCTATTTCATAGCTCTTCTGTCTTACCTGAAAACCCCACTGATAGAGGTTGTACAGTCATCTGTTTTCACAGCAGCAGCCGCACAGGCAGCTCCTGCACAGCCTCCCATACTGTACATGGCACTTAAGGCTACGGTCTAGTGAATAGAGAGATGTTAGGATGAAGGTTGGACTTGATCAAAGACTTGATCAAAGACAATGTCATTCCTAGTTCTTGTCTTTTGAAGAAACTGGGGACATAAAACTAAAGGAGAAATTATCAAGGAAGAGAGTCCGAATCTCTTGTCCTGCACTCCATGGAACAGCAATGGGCCCTTGTGGCCAGGAAGGCAAATGGTCTCCTGGGGGGCATGAAGAAGAGTGTGGCCAGTAGATCGGAGGAAGGTTCTGCTCTCCCTCTGCTCTGCACTGGTGAGACCATAACTGGAGTGTTGTGTCCAGTGCTGGGCTCCCCAGTTCAAGAGAGACAGGGATCTGCTCGAGAGAGTCCAATGGAGGCTACAAGGATGCTGAAGGGACTGGAACACATGCCTTATGAGGAAAGGCTGAGAGCCCTGGGGCTGTTTAGCCTGGAGAAGACAAGAGAAGACCGAGAGGGTATTTGATAAATGTTTATAAATATCTGAGGGCTGAGTGTCAAGAGGAAAGGGGCAGCCTCTTCTCNTAACCCCATTCTGGTGGCATCGAGAGCATCCATGGCGAAGTGAAATCTGCGGGTGCACAGAAGAGCCTCACCGTGCACCCCGATGTGCGAAACGGAGGTGCAACCCGTGCATCATCAACCCATTCTGTGCAGAGCAGATCTGGAGGGCAGAGGTGCCAGCAAGCTCTTGTCCCAGGGATGGAACCACATTAATGAAACGCTTTGGACCACTTGCGTTACAAAAAGCAGTCCAGTTACCAATGAAGGCAAAAGAATTGCCAGCAATGTCAAAGGGAGACACAAGTGTTTAAAGTAAATGTGAGCCCAGGCTCTGGTTTTGGAGCAGGTGATATGAATAGCTGTAAGAAAATACTCCCATTTTATAAGAAAATACTGTATTTTGATAGGTAACATTGTCTTTTCATAAAATCATAGAATGTTTTAGGCTGGAAGGGACCTCTAGAGGTCATCTGGTCCAGCCTCCCTAAGTAGCTTTTCTAGCTAGGGAAGTTACACTTCCAAAGACTAAAATATGCAGCGTCTCCCAGTGAACAGTTTTATCTCAAACTACTGTTCAAAGAGCCAGGGGCACACAGGAATGCTGCAGGGTCAGCCACACAATGAAGAAGGTCAAGTGGCTTTCAAAAGAAACAGTTGGGGCTGTCAAGCTGCAAAGGAGACACCCTGCAGAAGTGTGATCCTCTCTTGCTTATTTGAACAGAGATCATTCCGGGCTGAATAAGCAAATTTTCTCATTGTTGTGATTCTGTGCAAAAACTCTTTGAATCTAAGATGCTCCAAGACAGTGAGAACATTTATGGGTTGTTGTATAGAAAGCAATGTGAAGAGAGCTGTTACCTGCCTTCCATAAGAATTGCTCAGGGAGCTTTTCAAACGCAGTTACCATCACTTGAGTTTATCAGCATGAAAATTAAACCAATTAGGCAGTAAGTGCCTTGCTTGATTTCAATTGAATAGTAAAAGATAAGAAGAAAAACAGCCTCGGCCTAGTCTGGGTTGTTCCAAGAGCTGCAAAGTTATACTTCATAGCAGGGAAGGTGCAAAAAGAAGAGAAATAAAACCTTAAAAGGACCTTCAGTACCTTTTAACATCCCCGAGCCTGGAAAACCTAGTTATAAGACAACTGTACGACTTTTCTTTTTCCTTTTACACCCACCTTGGAGCATCCATTGCTCATACTCGGGTGAAAACCAGGAAATGCCAAGTCATTTAATGTTATCTAAGCACCCATGGACACAGAACAACTAAATCACAGCATGGCAGTGGTTGGAAGGGATCTCTGAAGATCATCGAGTCCAACCCCCTGCCAGAGCAGGACAAAACTAGGGCAGATCACTCAGGAAAGCATCCATGAGCAGCTTCCTTCCGAAGGTTCTCTCACACTTGGGTTTTGAGATACAGCTTAGCATCAAAGCAGCCTTGGCTTGGCCTTAGCATTCCTCACTGCAGCAGGTGGGGTTTGCCATGCTCACAACACAATGAAAGAGGAAATGAGCTATTAGTTGGGGATCTAATTAATGTCTACAAATACCAAAGGCCTGCGTGTCAAGAAGGCAGGGAAAACCTCTTTCCACTTGTGCCCTGTGTTAGGACAAGGGGCAATGGATTCAAGCTCAAGTGCAGCAAGTTCCACCTCAACACGAGGAAGAACTTCTTGGCTGTAAGAGTTGTAGAGTACTGGAACAGACTCCCCAGAAAGGTTGTGGAGTCTCCTTCTCTGGAGCCTTTCAAGACCTGTCTGGGTGCATTTCTGAGTGATCTGCTCTGGTTGTGTCCTGCTCTGGCAGGGGGGGTGGACTCGATGATCTTTGAAGGTCCCTTCCCACCCCTACCATGCTGTGATTCTGTGAGTTCATACAAGGAAATACATAGCAGATATCTTTAGGAGCTAGAAAAGATTTATTTTCATCCCAGGAAAGAGTTTCATCCTGCAGGAGTCTGAAGATGAGCCATTCACAAGGTCGGTGTTTTAAAACATAAAGGGGCAGGACTAAGAGGCTGCTCCCACCCCACTCCATCACTATCAGGGTGCAAGTCACTGTTCTAGATATAGGCTGAAGATTCACAGACCACTAGTTACTCTGCCATCCTGGATCCCCGACTTGTGCCTTATATGCACAGTAATTTCTACTCAAAGTTGACACTCTAAGGGACAATATAAAGGAAATGAGAATGGAGTAGGTTCCCTGATGAATTAGGGACTGGTTATTGTCCATGCATAATTTCACTACTACTTATTCCTTCCTTATTTAGCACTTCTTCTTGTCAAGCAGAAATGGGTCAACAGGTTACTCCAAGTGGCACTCCACGTACCCCAACATTGCCCATCCTCACTTTGCCAATAGACCCTCATTACTTGTCCACAGTTACCTTCTGTGTCTCTGTGTGGTGACCACAGAGTTGGTAACTGACCTGCTGGAGATCCATCCCAGGCCTGCACTGACCTGCTTCATGCTGGACAAGGGAAAGAAATATAAGATATTCACAGGCTTGTGAGAAACTATGAATTAGGGTATTGTTTATTAAGATTTATGTTAAGCCCAATATAAAAGTTAAAAAAAAAAAAAGACATGAAATTGCGTATACTAGCTAAACCAGTCACCGGATACCTAGCTTGTGCAAGCTAAGATAACTGCTAGCTAAGACAATCACCAGATACCTCTAAGATAACCGCCAGCTAAGACAATCACCAGATACCTCTAAGATAACCGCCAGCTAAGACAATCACCAGATTGTGCAAGCTAAGATAACCACCAGAAGTTCCGGGAAGCGACATATGAGTGAGGGGTCAATTACGGGAAGACTTCTTACTTCAGCCTCAACGACCACCAGAAGGCAGAAAACGACCCCCCTTAACAAAAACTGAAGCATGCGCAGAGTATCTCCACTAGTTCATGAACACGGAAGTAAAAGGGTATAAAAAGGGACTGTTTGATCTGCTTGGCACGGCAGTTGGTGGAGCGGAGACTCCCCTGCCGTCCAGCGCTGCTTTTGCTCATATTCTACTTGCTATAATTAATAAAACCTAATTGGATTTTGATCCACTGTGGTCTCAATTTATAACAAATTCTGGTGCCGTGACTCGGATAAGGAACAGTGGGCTGCGGTTCCCTGGGGAGGCGCCCCGCGGTTGTTCGCGGCCCCAGTTGTGACCAGTGGCTCATCTCAACCTTACCGACGAACCTAAATTCTAGAATACTGAGCAAAGAAAGAACCGGTCAAATCCCATAAAAATTCTGTGCACAGAAGTCCGGACGAAGACGCAGGACGCGTAAGTATATTGCGAATTTGTTCGCGAGTGTACCGTTCGGGCGGGACTGGGTTTCCTGGAATATAACGAACGAGAGGTTCGATATACTGAACCAAGCGAGTGTGGACCCTTAAGTACTGCGTTTCCNTAGCATCAACCCTGCAAGGAAAGACTGAGGGAACTGGGGCTGTTTAGTCTGGAGAGAAGCCTGAGAGCGGATCTTATGAATGTCTGTAAATGTCTGAGGGTGGGTGTCAAATGGAAGGGGCCAGGCTCTTATCTGCAGTGCCCAGCAACAGGACAAGGAACAATGGGTATAAACTTGAGCATAGAGGGTTCCACCTCAACATGAGGAGGAACTTCTTTGGTGTGAGAGTGACGAAGCCTGGCCCAGGCTGCCCAGGGAGGTTGTGGAGTCTCCTTCTCTGGAGACTTTCCAACCCCACCTGGCTCTGTTGCTGTGTGGGCTGCCCTGGGTGACCCAGCTCTGGCAGGGGAGTTGGACTCACTGATCTCCAAAGCTTCCTTCCAACCCCTACCATTTTATGATTCGACGATTAGCTAATTGATATGATTAAGGTGTTTTTTTGTTAATTAGAAACTCATTCATACGCTCCCTCCGCCTCTGGGTAAAAGATTTCCAATAAGAATCTTGGAAAGCTCAAGTTGATGTTATTTACTTTAAAGGAGAAGGAAAAAAAAAAAAGAAGAAAAAAATCTATACATGACATTGCAACCTCTTAGGGATGTCTTGTTTTACTTCACATAAAGAACAAGCATAACCCCACACCACTGATTTTCTCTGACGCAAGTCAGGCCAATTTTCCCATAATTTTCCTTTCTTTTGTACATATGCTCTGGAGGAACAAGACATCTATTGAACTGGAGGTTTTAGAGTCTGCTCAGCCGTAGAGTGATCTGATTACACAATCAAACCTTTCAGGACCTACCAGGCTACTGAATTTTCAGCACATATATCTATAAGCACAATGCAGAGGTGGAGAAATAACCTAAATTACCATCTACCACATTCTTAACATAACCCCTGGCACGTTTTTATCCTACCCCCTGGCAAATTTACCTTTCTATTAAGAATAATGCCTGGTATGATTAAAAAAAAACCCAAACCTTGAAATGTCATTTAGCTGGTCACAATTTTTGTTGTCCCTTACCCTTGCATTTACTTGGGTGTAGCCATTTTACTTTGCTCAGCAAAGGCAGTTTGCTTCTTTACAACACAGCATCAGCACACTTGGGTCAAACACCCCGGTGACAAGAATTTCATAATGGTAAATTTCTCCATGATGACTTTCAAAAGGCCTCTGGAATTATTTTTGACTCATGCAAAGTCTTGAAGTCTTCTATTGCAAAGAAAGTAACAGAACACCGACTGTATTCGAGGTGACATTGTCCTTCCAGTCGAAGTGATAAAGTCTTCAGAAAAAGAGAATATTGTTTACAGATGGGATGGCAAAAAAAAAAAGGCAAAAAAACAAACCAAGCCAAAACCAAACCACAAAAAAACTCAACCAAACAAAAAACCACAAAACCAACAATAAACCCAACACAAAAGCCAAACCAAACCAAAACCAATCAAACAAAAAACAAAATGAAAACCAAGCAAACAAACCCCATGAACTAACAAAAGAACTCAAACAAACCCAAGCCAAAACCAATGAAAAACCACAAACTAACAAAAAAACCCAAACAAAACCAAAACAACCAATGAAAAAACACAAACAAAAAAAACAACCAAGACTAACACAAAACCAAACAAAACCAAAGCCGCCAACCAAAAAACACAAACTAACAAAAAAACTCCAAAGAAAACCGAAAACCAACCAGCCAGAAAACACAAACTAACACAAACCCAACCAAACCAACCAACCAACCAACAAACACAAACTAACAAAAAAACCCAAACAAAACCAAACCAAACAATCAAAAAATACCACCATCGCCAAAAAAAAAACCCAACCTGCAAACAAAAAGCCCCAAACCCCTAAACAGAGAAAGGTATAAGATGGAAAACAAGGGAGGCATCTCAAACCACTCAGGATTTACTATGATGTAAAGTTCATTACTTTCACAGATGCAATTTTTGATAGTTTGAATTCCAAGATTCAGCAATTTTAGTGGAAAGAATTCGTAACCAGCCGTGGGAACTGCTGGATTTGCAGCAACGAAACAGAGGCATGGGAAAAGATGTTGTGCTGCGTGGTGACAGGGAGTTTGAGGTATTGTGCTAATCAAAGTCTTACAATACACTTAAAACAAACATTTCTGGGGGAGCCTTAAGCAAATGGAAGACATCCGAGTGAAAAAAAAGACACCTCCTTGGAGAAGTGTGCACCTATGGGATTTTGTCCCTAAATATATATATATTTGTGTCAACTGCCTATCATAACTTAATTGGTTAATAAACAATTTGGGGTTTTGTTGTTTTTTTTTTCATTTAAAGCATCATAAATTCCTGCCTTTCCCAGAACATTTCTGCTAAGGGAAAATTAAAATATCTCTTGAGATGTGAACATTTGCTTCTAAAAGCTTAAAGCAAAGCCAGTGGCAGCTTCTGATCCCTAAAACTGTTGCCATTTTGCCTGCAAGCTTAATTGCAACTTATGGCATTTCTTATGGGAATACACAAGAAAAAACTCTGCCCACACCAATTTTTTTTTTAAGTGTTAAAAGACAGAAAAAATAGACACACAACTGAGCGTGGATCTACTGGCTCTCCTACATGAGATGCAACAGGATTATACCTCCTTCCTCCTAACAAGCCAATATGCCTGTGCTAACTCAACATACTGCACAAGCACAACAGCAGAGTATGGAACAGCTTTTTGAATCAGCCTCGGGGCAGGGGGGAAGAGTATTATTATGCTAAGCTCCCAAAAGAGGATATATCCCGGGGCAAATGTAAGGAGAAAACTGGCCAATGCCTCCCAAGGTGGGGAAAGAAAAAGAGGTGAGAGCCCAGGTTTTCATGTAACCCCTTCTGATCTACAAATGACTAATTAGCTGAAATGCCAAAGAGTTGTGTGCCCTGCAGCTGCTCTTTGGGACTGAAGTTTAATGAACCAGCACTGAACCAAAAACAAGAATAGGGGAAACAACCACAATGTAACATAAAAACATAGGAAGAGTAAAATAAAATCAAATTAAGCCTATCTGCAATTTCCAAATCACTAGGTCATGATGAGTCGGAAATGAGATGAATATGTGGTTGTGCAAAGGTTAAGGAGTGAGACTTTTCTTCCCACACTTCAAGGGTAAAGAAAAAAAAAGGGAAATGGAAAGATTTTTCCAGGTCCATGTCTGTTTACAGTTATTAGGATTAAAGGTCTAGAGCTTATGGGAAAAATGTGTCCCCCAGTGCATCGCTTCCCCTTTTATTGGACCAGTCTGGTATGGCTGCACCCATGACAACTCCAGAGCTGAAGCAGTTCTGGGAACAGACGCACCAGAGGGAAGAGCATCCCACTGGCCCTCCTCTGCTCTGCATCTTCGTTAGCTTCATTAGACAACAGCATTTATTTCATGCACGTAGAAGAACGTGCTCAGTTTTTACCATGACTGAGTTGCAGTTTCATGTTCTGGAATGCCACTCCTTGCATCTACACTGGCACAACCAGTGACCTTCACGGCAGAGATATCCAGACTGGACATGCCCCCCCAGTTTCCCCATATACAGACATACATATACAGCTGAGGGGGGTCAGCCAGCTGCTGGGAGGAGCTGGGGAAAGCACTGATAGAGAAAGAGCTTGGAAAATAGTATCCTCTCGTCCTGAGGGACCTTACCCACTGAACAAATGAATGACTTTGTAAGTGTAAATTATTACCGACTCAACCTCCCAGACACGTACAGGGCATTGCTCCTCTTCAGGATTGAATCACAGAATGGTGGGGGTTGGAAGGGACCTCTAAAGATCATCTGGTCCAATCCCCCTGCCAGAGCAGGGTCACCTGGACCAGATCACACATTCTCTTTTATACTGATGGCCTAATTAAAATGGGATTTTATAGATGCATAGACATGGTATAAAGCACAAACTCTTCCCTCTCACAGCAATGTGTCGTTGGTTCTTCCCCTACAAAAGGGCAGAACATTAGCCCTACTCAGAGGTTGCTCATTGCCATGGCAGCTGCACTCTGGAACAATCTGACCAGCCCAAGCAGATGATGCTTGGGAACCTCTGTAACCTCCCATAAGGTTTCCAAATACCACGACCAAAATGAAAAGTGCTACAGGTCACAAGGGAAATAAATAATCCTAAACATATTGAGCACTGAATGCTCTGTCCTCAGGAATCCCTTGTCATGTAAGCCCATATGGTCCTGCTGGGAGCTCACATGGCATTCAAAAAGTCATAGAATCATAGAATGTTAAGGGCTGGAAGGGACCTCAAAAGATAATCCAGTCCAACCCCCCTGCCAGAGCAGGACAACCTACAGCAGGTCACACGGGAACACATCCAGGTGGGTCTTGAACATCTCCAGAGAGGGAGACTCCACAACCCCCCTGGGCAGCCTGTTCCAGTGTCCATCACCCTAACTGTGAAAAAATTTCTCCTTATGTTTCTGTGAAACTTCCTAAAAAGTCAGAGCCCATGAGTTGGTGGTAATACAAAGTTCTAACATCCCTGCTGGTTAATACAACCAAAATATCCCCCTTCTTTTACCAAAATGCAGTCAAGAGGAGGAGAACACACACTCCTTTCTCCTGCCCTCCACAGTAGACAGGCATGCACATGGCTACAGCATTTCCCAGCAGGAGCGAAGGGACAACACAGGCTCTGGAATTCCCAGATAGCTCAGAAACCTCTGTCACATTATCACCCAGAAAGTGGGCTCATGGCCATCTCATGCATCTCAGCTCCAGCCACAGGAACGACCCAAGTCTGTGGTGTTCATCTGCAAGCAGCTTTCTGCAAGACCCTGCAGGCAGACTAATCGTATCGATCAGGAAGATTGCATACATGGTCACCCTAAGAATGCAAACCATTACTGCATACATGGTCACCCCACCAGACTACAAACCTTTTATTACTTACATGGTCATCCTAACAGACTACAAACCCATGTGATACTCTCACTGTGCTTGCTCAGTGTGCTTCCAAAATGTCACTGTCCCCTGCAACAGTCATCGTCTTCTTCACTAAGAAATATGGGAATGCTCCCCAATAGTGGATATTTCCATTTCCTCACTCACAACTGGAATTCAGCTTTATGGACTCTACAGGTTCAGTGTTGAAACTTGCTCTGAATATGTCTTAAAGGAACTCACTTCAATTTGCCAAAGGGGTAAAGCATCCAGCTGCTGAAGTGGATTACTTCTCCGGGTCCTCAAAGCTCTGAAAGCTTCTGAAAATTGTGGCTTTGACATTGAGGAGTGCTGGGCACTGTGCTTGGACACCCCTTTTTTTTCCAGGAATTACACAGCTTCCTTTCTGACTTCAACTGTACTGTACACTCCAGTGGAGACCCTGTGCTGACTGTGCTTCAGACTGCATTCCTCAGCTCCCAGACCATGCTGTTTGTTTTTCATCAGAAGCAACAGCCTAAAGCAATAGAAACTGTGGGAAATAGCTGCAGTATGTGAAAACACCATTTACAGTACTTCAGCCTCCTCATACAATATACATTCCTCCCACAGGGATGCCTGTTGCTAGCAGCCTGGGCACTGCACATACCCAGAAGGATCCCTGGAAGTACAGAAGCTGAGCAGGGTGTCCTGAATGCCAATGGAAACGATCTCTCTCATTGCAGAGTAGAAGGGAGGAAGGTTCTGGGGGATTTAGGCTGCCTTACTTTGAAGGGAGCAAAACACTAATTATATTGGTGTAATATAATATTTAGTGATTTTATATGTAATACATAGTAATTATATTGGTGTAAAAAACTGGTGTGTGCATCTTCTTTGGCTTATCGCTGTGAGGCAAGAGTTTTATTCTACTACTCACTCAAAAGCCTGCTGCAAAAGCAATCAACAATATATTAATAATGCTCCAGTTGAAGATGGCCCTGCTCTCAGCAGGGGGGTTGGACTCAGTGACTCTAGAGGTCCCTTCCAGCCCAGCCATTTCTAGGATTCTAATGCTCCCTCAAGAAAAAAAAAGCTTTTCTGTATCTCTCTCTTTCCTTCTCTGTATCCTTCTCCACCACATAGCNCTCACCCCAGAATGTCCAGCCAACACCTGCTCAGCCCTTCACCCACCACATCCACCAGATCTCCTTCCAGAAGGGGTCACGTTTCCTTGACTGGCCTTATGCTTCTCTAGTGTGAGAGAAAATCAGGAAATAAATTTGGAGTTGGCATAAATTCCCTGGATTTCAGAACACAGAGAAGGAGGTAGTCTGTGTAATGTTTCATTTCATGAGCTTTCAGCCATCAGGATGCCAGGATGGTCTGGGAAAGGAGAGATGGATTTGTCCATGCAGACAACAGTCACCAATTCAAATGAGAATTACAGAGCTCCACAGAAACTCCAGCAGAACAAACGATGCCCGTGTGGACTCCCAACTGCACCCACCCACCCAGCAGCAGCAAGGCTGGTTCTACGTTCACGCGGGGAAGCATGAGTCTTGAGGAGGTTTCACGTTGTGTAATAATGAATAAATGTTTTAAAAGCTAAAATGACAAGATGAAATCCCTTGGCACCGGAGGAAAGGCAAGAAGTTCCATCTGTACTTTGGTGTGCAGTTCATTTGAGCAGTCTGAGTAGACAACAGCAGTGCCTTCAGTGATGTCAATCCCCTTCCAAAAACCAATGAGAAAACACCCACGTGCACTGCTCACCCAGGAATGAATGCAAAAGTGGTTGTCTGACCTGAACAGTTCTGTGCCAGGCTAAATAAACCACATTTCTGCTGCTTCTTGCTGTGTCCTGCCCTGTTATTTCCAGATTCCTAAAAACCCAATTTCCTAAAAATACATCAAATTAAACTACAAAGAAATCCACGCTGTATTTTCTTTACACATAAACACAATCCCTATAAAAGAAGGGGCAACTGCTAAGTGGCAGCTGCAGAGGTAACTGCTCAAGCAAAAAGGATTGTCAGACATAAGGCTACACTAGATTTCTAACTGCTCACAGAAACAGAACACGTGCTTGATGTCCTGGGGAAACTGTAACATTGGACAGATAACATTCCATACAAAACCCACAGAAACTCCAGTGGGAACCACCAGTCTCTTAACAAACCTAAGTGGTACCAATACCAACACATGCAACAGCTTGCCAGTGCTTCAGGTTTCCCTGCTTCTTTAGTACTAAGGGAAAACACACGCTGATTTGTGTGACCTTCTCCACAGAGCAGGCTCATTGAATTGCATCCCATCGTGCCACCTGGAGCAAGCTATGCTGTTGCACACAGAATAAGTTTAAGATTGCAAAATTAATGCCAATGCTGCTTCTGAGCCTTTCCCATCACCTTCACAAACAGTCCAAACACAGAGGAGATGACCAAGCCTCAGAGCACTGGCATCCCTAGGTTTGGCCATCCTAAAGAGAGAGAGATCCAAAAAATAGGGGGAAAAAAAATGAAAGAAGAAGAATAAATTGATGGCAAATAACAATTAAAAGTAATCTGTAATTTGAATTAATGAAGTAACTTCCAGTTTAGCTCCAATTGTATCTCAGCACAAGCACCAAGAATCACTTTTTGCTGTTCAAGTCATGCAAGAAGCTTTACTGTCATTACAAGAGTTTGAGACTCCTTGGTAGCATGCTCCAGGACTGTTCATGTGAAGTGTTAAAAAAAACAGAATTCACTGAATTTTATTGAATGGCCCAGAAGCAAAGTGCTGGGGAAAAAAGAAAAACAAAAACAAATGAGAGACACCTCAAAATCAGAGGCACTGTAGGTTATAGACAACTCTTCATCAAACTTCCTCTACCAGAGCCTGGGGCTGCACCCTGTGTCCTGTCAGGCAAAATGCAGCATCACTGTCCCTTGCTACTATCTAGTCTAGNGGATTCTAATGCTCCCTCAAGAAAAAAAAAGCTTTTCTGTATCTCTCTCTTTCCTTCTCTGTATCCTTCTCCACCACATAGCTGCAGGCAGCAACGGTGACTCCCCTTCACCTTCTCAAGGCTGAAAAGAGCCCCTTCCCCCAGCTTCTCTTCTGTCACTGCTCCAGACATCCCCTACGAACTTAGTACATCAGGGTCTTCCTTGTGCTGAAGAGCCCAAGCTGGACCAGGTGTCCTTCTCTCACTCTGCCACTGACACACAGCCCGGGCTGCAATTGGCAGCAATATTTGAAACAAAATTCTTTTAAACAAAAAGAGAGAGATTTAGGCTAGAGAGAAGGAAGACATTTTTTTACACTGAGGGTTGTGAGACCCTGGCCCAGGTTGCCCAGCAAGGTGGTAGATGCCCCAATCCCTGGAACTATTCCAGGTGAGGTTGGTCAGGGTCTGGGCAACCTGCTCTGGTTGCAGGTGCCCCTTGTCCCTGCAAGGGGGGTGGACTAGATGACCTTGGAGGGTACCTTCAACCCATTCTGTGATTCTGTGGC
>VWZY01011185.1:24542-51615 GCA_013399075.1 Chloroceryle aenea
TGTAACATTGGACAGATAACATTCCATACAAAACCCACAGAAACTCCAGTGGGAACCACCAGTCTCTTAACAAACCTAAGTGGTACCAATACCAACACATGCAACAGCTTGCCAGTGCTTCAGGTTTCCCTGCTTCTTTAGTACTAAGGGAAAACACACGCTGATTTGTGTGACCTTCTCCACAGAGCAGGCTCATTGAATTGCATCCCATCGTGCCACCTGGAGCAAGCTATGCTGTTGCACACAGAATAAGTTTAAGATTGCAAAATTAATGCCAATGCTGCTTCTGAGCCTTTCCCATCACCTTCACAAACAGTCCAAACACAGAGGAGATGACCAAGCCTCAGAGCACTGGCATCCCTAGGTTTGGCCATCCTAAAGAGAGAGAGATCCAAAAAATAGGGGGAAAAAAAATGAAAGAAGAAGAATAAATTGATGGCAAATAACAATTAAAAGTAATCTGTAATTTGAATTAATGAAGTAACTTCCAGTTTAGCTCCAATTGTATCTCAGCACAAGCACCAAGAATCACTTTTTGCTGTTCAAGTCATGCAAGAAGCTTTACTGTCATTACAAGAGTTTGAGACTCCTTGGTAGCATGCTCCAGGACTGTTCATGTGAAGTGTTAAAAAAAACAGAATTCACTGAATTTTATTGAATGGCCCAGAAGCAAAGTGCTGGGGAAAAAAGAAAAACAAAAACAAATGAGAGACACCTCAAAATCAGAGGCACTGTAGGTTATAGACAACTCTTCATCAAACTTCCTCTACCAGAGCCTGGGGCTGCACCCTGTGTCCTGTCAGGCAAAATGCAGCATCACTGTCCCTTGCTACTATCTAGTCTAGAGGTCTCACAGGCAAACCCCCCATCTTCATTCACAATCTGAACAACCCACCCACCTCCCCAGGCACACGACTCACTGTGCACTGGATGGCAGGGACTGATAACAGCCAAGCAGCAAACACATCAACTGCTGGCTAATACTTAGCTGGGGTGTAAATCCTCCTCGGGGAGCTGCAGACCCAAGGCTGTGCTGCTCTTACAAAACAAAAGTTCATCCATTTCTCTGACTGTGTGCAAATCAGCACTTTTCCCCCACCCAAACTTTTCATAAACAACAGATGGACATTATTTTTTCTTAATTGTTCATCCAGGAAATGCAGACCAACTCTACCTCTTGGGTTTCAGCAGGCAAAGTAACAGAGAGAGGAACGGTTTCAAATCCTAGCTCATCCTCACTGAGCACACCAGCGGAACAAGGGTAGCAGGCATTATGTAAATATTTTTTCCTTAGAAACCTCTGCCAGCCTTGAAAAGAAATGTAGTACATCATTCTTCTGCTGATTCTGACTCGACAATGTGTACATTACTGAAAGACTCATTTAGTCTCAACCTCAGCAGTTTTGCTAAGGGACATGGTGTAGTGGTTTGGATAGGGCTGGGAATAAGGTTGGACTGGGTGATCTTGAAGGTCTCTTCCAGCCGAAAGAATTCTGTGATTCTAGCTATAAACCTTAATAGAAGGAATCCATAAAAGTGAGTGATTCAGAAATAGGCAGCGGACTGATTGGTTACAGTAAGGAACAAAAGGAGATATTTTAATCACCTTTTGCATTCCAGTGCACGCAGATTTTGAGGTCTTTAGAAAGGCACCTGAACTACCCTCTGTCCTCAGACACACTGCAGGAAACACAAACTGAACACAGATGAGAAGATATCATGCTACCAACAGCGATGAACAACGTCATCCTTCACCTGTTGTAAGTTCAAGCTCACAAGTTATTCACTGCCAATCTCTTCAGAGGGTGAACACATGATTGATGCTCTAGACACTTTTAAATAAAAGTGCCACCATTTCTCTTGACAGGCACTAAGAGAATTCTGGCTTCACATTTATTTCCCCAAGCTTCCTGGCTTCGCTGCTTCCTTGAACAAGTTCAACTAATGGAAAAAGCAGACCCATGACAATACTGTCTCCCTGAGAATCTTGAAGTGATTTGTTTTAGCCACTGATGTTTCAAGAATTAAAGAAAAGTTTTACTTTTAACATATGCTTATTACATTTTGTTATTAAAAGGAGAAAGGGATCATTTTGCACCAGCAGTTTTATAGATAATTCAATCTCCCAACTTGGCTTGCTCCAAGTTCTCCAGCAGGTTACAAATTGCGTTACCTCCCAGGTTTTAGGTCCCAGGGTTCCAATTACAAGAGTGGGCTTTTTCTGGCTTTCACATTTTCCTAGCTTCTTCTGGGAAGAAGTGCCCATTCCATGCTGATCCTCCTCAAACAGATTTTCCCCACCAGATTTATTAACTCTATTCCATCTGCCTGAGACTATTCTCCCCCAGATCACTGCTCCCATCCCCAGCTAGACAAGCAGCCAAGCTTACTTCCGACCTACTTAGAGATGTCCCTGTTTACTGCAGGGGGGTTGGATCAGATGACCTTTAGAGGTCCCTTCCAACCCAATACATTCTATGATTCTCTCTTCCCCTCTAGCTCTAACTCTCAGCCAGTCTGAAGCTCCATGGGAATACAGATATTTTAACATCTAGAATTCAGCTGGATGCATAAAAAATATATAGAGAATATATAAACATACATAATATATAGATAATATATATGTACATAAATAAAAATCAGGGTAAGAATCGTGAGTGTGTAGTGTCCCCGTGCAAACATACATAAGAGTTTTGGAGGGTTCCCCGGGTTTATATGCAAAGCTAATTGTTTTTTTCAACAAGCAATAATCTCTCTCTCTCACTCTCTGCATCTTGGCACCTACCCAAAGGCAGAAGTAAGCACATCCATATTGTTTCCCATGAGGAGTGTGACTTATAATACATCCCTCCTAAAACTCAGTAACCAAATCCTGCTCCCTTAGTCACATCAGGCTCAATCGTACCCTTTGCAGGGCAGGGTCAACCTGGGGTGGAAATGAAAGGTCATGTGTGGAGCGACGAGGGAAGACGCAGTCAATCAATGTGATTGGCAGGCGAACCTCCCTTTATTAGCTATCAGCGCAGTACTTTTATATGGTCACCTCATTAATAGTCACACTTGTCCATCCTCTATTGGTTCAATCCACAGGGTCTACTTAGCATAACCCAACCCCTCTCGCGGTAACAGAAACCTGTTAGACCCTCATTCCACAGTATTCTATTATTGTACAACTTATCTGCTCACGGTCATGCTGTGTCTGTACCTTGCAAGGTTTGCTGCTGAGCCTAACAGCTTGCTTCAGATGATACTTCTCTTAAAGGTACATGACCCTTGTCTTTTAGCCATTCTACAACAGTCATGTTGCACCTAGAGTCCAAAACCACCTTGTTCTCTGCAGAAAACATGCTACATTTCATAATTTTGGCCTTAAAATTGCCTTGTCCAGATAGTTTTGTGAACTTCTTCAAGCTCCTGCTAGATCATGCACTCAGCTGTTCACAACGTGACTTAAAACCAGCACAGGGAAGGGGAAGAGGCAGTGGCAAAGCGTCTCTGAAGGGTATTTCTCTCTCTTTTAATACATCTTCAATAAATCTTTTTTAGCTCTGTAATAGTAAGGCTGGAAGTACAAGGCTCAGCAGACTGGAAAATCCCAGCTTATAGCAGGATTTCCTCTCTTACACACCTTATGGTAAATCCTTTCTTGTTCAGGGTACTTCATGCCCTAATTGGTGCTGGGGCTTCGCTACACATAGTGCCACACATGTAAACACAGCTTAAGGGCCTCCATATAGCACTCACATCCTACTCAGGGGGTACTTTATGCTTAACGTGCAGCTACCTTGAAGGAAAGTACTTTGCCAGAAAGCAAAAGCTTGTTGCACATGTGGTAGGAGGGGGGAAATACTTAGATAGGTCAGATAATTGTGTTATAATAAAAATTATTATATCATTTCATAGCCATCAACTTTTTTCCTTAGGAAAACACCCTTTACTAGGGCACTACCATTTTCATTTCTCAAGAATGATCTGTCTTAGCTGGGATCAAGTTCACATTTATGTGGCACTGAAGACAAATACATTTTCCCATGCTAGGTCTTTAGGCTACATTCTTACTCCTGGAAATAAAATATAATTTTCTGTATGTCTCCTGGGGAGAAATAATAATAAGCAGACACAGTTAAAAGGATCAGTTCACAGAATCACAGAGTGGCAGGAGTTGGAAGGGACCTCCAAAGAGCATGGAGTCCAATGCCCCTGCCAGAGCAGGACACAACCAGAGCAGGACACAACCAGAGCAGAGCAGGCAGAAATACATCCAGACAAGTCTTGAAAGGCTCCGGAGAAGGAGACTCCACAACCTCTCTGGGGAGTCTATTCCAGGGCTCTACAACTCTTACAGTCAAGAAGTTCTTCCTCGTGTTGAGGTGGAACTTGCTGCACTCGAGCTTGAATCCATTGCCCCTTGTGCTATCACAAGGCACGAGTGAAAAGAGGTTGTCCCTGCCTTCTGGACACCCAGCCCTTGGGTATTTTTATACATTAATTAGATCCCCTCTCAGGCTTCTCCTCTCCAGACTGAAAAGCCCCAGGACTCTCAGCCTTTCCTCATAGGGCAGCTGATCCAGCCCCTTCAGCATCCTCATAACCTCCACTGGACTCTCTCGAGTAGATCTCTGTCCCTTTTGAACTGGGGAGCCCCAAACTGGATGTAGTACTCCAGATAATGACCCTAACAATAATTATGCTATGACTAATATATTGGAGGTGGAGGTTCTTTCAGCTGTTGTCATACATAAGCGAGCTAGTAATTATTTATAACGTCAAGCCATTTCCTACAGTGCAGAAGGTCAGTAACCATCCAGAGCCCCACTCTTTGAGGTGGCTCAACAGAGGTACTTTGCATTTGAATTCGCCCTTGGTGGCCACAACAAGAAAAACAACCAAACAACACTATCCTGAGCTTTGAGTGTTGTTTCTAAGACAAACAGCCCTACTTAAATTGGGCTAATTCAACAAAGCATTGGTTGGGTTTCTTTCTGCCCACCTTCTTCCACTGGATTTGAAGACCACAGTGGTCTCACTAGGAAAGCGGTCACGGTTGCACAGGTACTCCGGTGTGTTTTGGTTACTCTTTCTGCTTTTCAGTACCAAAGTTGAGCAGAATTACATCCACTTCCATGCTGTAGAATGTATCAGAAAATGCACATGAAGAGGAAGCAGCACCGTCCCTCTGTTTAAACAGGGGCTTCCTAACAACCTAAATCAAGGACAATTTTTACTTTCTAGGTTTAGAATTTCCTTCAATCCGCTTCTTTAATTGTAGAGGCTTAAAATAAAGAAATGATGCTCTCATGGCTCCCAAGTATGTTCTAACACCTGAGATAAAGGTGTCACATTTAAACTACAACCATTGTAAGCCACAAATTCACCACGACCATTACACACTTTACACCACCACCACCAAGAAAGCAACACCATGGTCCAAGCACTTGGAAGAGTGTCCACATAGACAAGGAGGAGGAAGAAAAAGGAGATGACAAAGTGGGGGAAGCCTTAACAAGAGCATTTTGCAAGCAAAACCAATTTTTTATCTTACATTTATCTGGCTAACACTACCTCATTCCAGCAAACACCCGCTCCTGAAGGAGAAACACAGCTGGCATTTCCTATGAGTTGGTGCAATTTCAAATGGGACACGTGCTCCCAGTACAGCTTCAGGAAGACCACTCAGGATCAGGATGCAGCATTATTTGGCCAACACAAGGCATCTAAAGGGAGCTGGACAGCCTCCAGGCCACCTCACCTGCTACTGATGGAGAACTATAGTTGTTAGCCAGGTCAACAGCAAATGTCAACACCTTGGTGCCTACAGTATCTTTGCCTTTTACTCTAAATTAGTACCACAGCACTGAAACACTGAGCCAGACAATGTCTTTCTCTGGTTAATGGTATCAGCAAGGGTTATTTCACTATACAAGGCAAAAAGGTGCAAACCAACCAGCTGTCAACACTGCCTCCAGTAATGCTCCACCAACTGTGTCAACTGGCCTTTATGGCTCCTGCCTCTTTCGCTGCTTGGCACATACGAAGCGCTTCAGCAGGGAAAGCCTGAAAACAGAAGTTGTTCCGCAAGGGCTGCCCAAGTGGGCAGATACCAGACAACAAGTTTCAGTGACAGCACAACGTCAGTCTCCACAAGGTTCATCATGCTGCAGAAGTGCTGAGCACCCCACAGGCACCAGCAGCAATAGTTACACTGCACTGACATTCCTAGAAAAAAATTAACATCAGGAGGAATAAAGTCCAAAAGAAGCAGCTGGCTCAGAGCCACCACTCCAGGTGAGTCAGCAGAGGACAGCAACAGAGGGCAGCATCATGAGCGACAGCATCCCCAGCTCCTGCTGGATCTCCCTGCGTGTGGGACTGGAGAGAAGAACAACCAGTTTATTGCCCTGCATGTTTGGCTCATGCAGTATCCAACAGCAGTCATTTAAAGGCCAGAGTGAATGATTCTAGGAGCCATATTTCACCAGCTAAGCATTAGCCCCAATATTCACAAGTGTTGTGAACACAAGTCCATGCATCTACTAATGATTTCTTTACCAGTTTCCTCCCAAGCCTTGGCCAATCTTGTTTCCCAGGCAGGTCTTGAAGCCTTCCCTTCAATTGCTAACTTATTCACCAGGACACTTGCCCAGTTGAAATAGCATCCTCTTCATTTGGTCCCTCTAAAAAGCAGCTCCTGAAGATGCCCAAGATCTAAAGAGTACTGTGAAAACACAGAGCAGCATCACATCATTTATTGCCTACACTTCTCCAAAGCCACAAATGCTCCCATTTTTTTTTCCCCCTCCAATTCCCAAAACAAATCAGCTGAAAAGCCTCAGGGATTTATATGACATCAAGCTGCTCCATTTTAGCTGCCTGCTTTTCTTGGAACCACCTTTGCCTACTGCCTCCCAATTACTCCATCAGTAATTAAGTGAATCTAATTGCTCTGCCATGAATTGTTGAGCTGATAGGCTATATTAGCTAGGAAGTACTGGGAGCAGCTGTTAATTTCAGTGCTATCTGAAGTCATTAAATAGCTACACCACTAAATCATCTGGGGAGAAAATAGAAAAAAAGAAAAAATAAAAAATAGAAAATAGAAGAAATAGAAATAAAAGAAAAATAGAAAAAGAAAAATAATAGAAAAGAAAAAAAAAAGAAAGAATAAGCGAGTGAGCTTAGAGTGGAAAGTGTTTCTACTTGAATGACCTTTCCCTTTTTCCTCCACTTCCTGACATTAAAGGAACATAAAGTTCATCTCTGGCTGAGCCTCACGGGACACACTGATAGGATTTCGTAACGTGCACAACACTGTTACACGTGCTGGCTGCTCAGAGGCAGGGCAGGACAAGAAGATCTGTATGTCCACCTTAACCTTCCTGAAAAATCTGAGCAGCAAGGAAGGGAAAACCTGCAATGCTCCCGCCCCCATCACCTAAACCCCCAAAACCCAACACACCCTAAGACAGAATGTTGCAAAATTTTTAGGTACAAGCAAAAAAAACCCTAAATAATAACTACAGGCTGGTTTGAAGTGGCATTTCTATAACTGACTCCATTCAGTGCCTCTAAAAAGCAGCTCCCAAAGATGCCAAAGATCTAAAGAGGACTTTACTACACTTTATAAAAATGAAACTGCACTTGCTTCCTCATTTTAAAGTATGATGCTCTTCTATCTAATTATAACTATGCAAAAATAATCTTTTAGGGAAGAGAAATATATGTATTGAATAAACATGTATGTACAATGTGTGGCCAGGAAGGCAATGGTCTTCTGGAGTGCATTAAGAAGAATGTGCCCAGCAGGTCCAGGGATGTTCTCCTCCCCCCTCTGCTCTGCACTGGTGAGACCACAGCTGGAGTGTTGTGTCCAGTGCTGGGCTCCCCAGTTCAAGAGGGACAGGGAAATACTGGAGAGAGTCCAAGGGAGGTTCCGAGGATGGTGAAGGGCCTGCAACATCTCTCTGGTGAGGAAAGGCTGAGGGACCTGGGGCTGTTTAGTCTGGGGAAGAGAAGCCTGAGAGGGGAGCTTATGAATGTTTACAGTGGGTATCAAGTGGAAGGGGCCATTCTCTTTTCAGTGGTGTCCAGTAGTAGGACAAAGAATAATGGGTATAAGCTGCAACACAGGCAGTTCCACCTTAACATGAGGAGAAACTTCTCTGCTGTGAGGGTGACAGAGCCTGGCCCAGGCTGCCCAGAGAGGCTGTGGAGTCTCCTGCTCTGGAGACTTTCAAACCCCCCCTGGCTCTGTTGCTGTGTGGGCGGCCCTGGGTGACCCTGCTCTGGCAGGGGGGTTGGACTTGGTGATCTCCAGAGCTCCCTTCCACCCTCTACCACTCTATGAGTCTATGACTCAGATAGAACAAAGTCTATGTTACTGCAACATCACTGTAACAGTTGTTGCCATCTAGAACAGACTTCCTAAGCACGTGCAGTTATTCAAGGCTTTGCAATGACTTGACCCAACCCCAGATGTGCGAGAGGGTGTTTAAAGCTATTACAGCAAAATTCAGATTTCCCACTTGGCCGTTTTCAAACTAAAAATTCTCTTTCCCATTCACTGTGTTATGGTATTTTCCATAATACCCTGTCATAACTGGGTTGCAGTCTTGTTTACATTAAAGCTGCTGGGAATTTTGCCATTGGGATCAGGAGTCAGAGGCATGCTGCAAAATTCTGAGTGACAATTCGCCAGAGGTCATTAAATGTTTCCGACAGATCCAAAAATAGAGTAAATACATGATTTTTTTTTTTGTAAGTGCTTGGGAACTTGCTTCTTGCTACGCATTCTTGGAATCAGTGAGCTAGTCACAAGAAGAATCAACACCCACGCATTTGTTATGTCCCTTCTGCATTAATGAAACCATATAAATCTCTCCACTTATGGAACTACATATCAAGAGAAGTGGTTCAAAGACCAGGAAGGTGTCACAGCATGGTCCTCATGTCCATCCATGTTAGATTCCTATCCCTCTGCAGCCCAAAGCTGCAGGCAACTAGGAAATTTCAAGTCAAGCTGCCCTTTTATTCTGAATGCATACATTTCTTTATCCCAGGCAGCACACTGCACCTCGGTTTATTAATTTTTTAAAAGCATTTACATTGCAAGTACACCAGAGGATGAGAAAATAACTCCAGCTGACACTGGAGCTGCACCTGGTGCCACAGGCTGCATCTGATGCTAGCACCCAGAGTCCCCTTGAGAACTTGCATTCTCTTCCTCCAGCTTTACCATCCACTCTCCTTATTTTTATTTAACCCTTAGGAACACGTTTGAAGTAGATTTCAATCCCACCTACCCCACCAAACACACAATCAAGTGCTGCCCATCAGAGTGCACAGGAGAAGTGCCACCTCAAGCCCAAACCAAAAACTACCCAGTAGTCCTCTGTAAAATGCTTGGAAAAGATTATTAAATTCACCTCGGTTTAAAAATTATGGTTCTTTTCCTTACATAGGTGAAATATTATGTGGACTAATTTACCCTAACCAGTGAATATTAAAATGTTTAATGGAGGAATGGGAAAAGAATAAAAATCAATCCAACTTCCCAGATGCCATCTGGAGCCAGATTTCCAAGGATTTCCAGAGTTGGAAGGAGACACTAAGGTCAAGTGTCACAACAAGCACTTAAAACTCAGTAATCCTTAGTAACTGGTGTGGGTGCAGTTCCTCCAAAGAGTGAATCGTCCCTCTTCAACAGAAGTTAGTTTTAACTACAGTAATACAATGTGGGACGTTTCATTATGTATCATTAAGTTTTAATATAGGTATTGGAGGAAGGCTTTTTCTGAAGTAGCTGCATGTGTCATAACACACAGAATCAGCAAGGTTGGGAAAGACCTTTAAGAGCATCCAGTCCAACCATTAACCCCACTCTGCCCAGTCCATCACTCAGCCCTATCCCCCAGCACCACATCTGGGTGGCTTTTAACACCTCCAGGGGTGGTGACTCAGCCCCCTCCCTGGGCAGCCTGTTCCATGCCTGACAACCCTTGCAGTGAGAAATTCTTTTCCTAATGTTCAGTTTAAACCTTCTCTTCTCCAGGCTGAACAGCCGCAACTCCCCCAGCCTGTCTTCATACCAGAGATCCTCCATTCCCCTGATCCTTTTGGTGGCTTCTCCTCTGGACATGCTCCAGTGTGTCTACAAATCTCTGAGCGCCTTGAAGGAGGGGAATGGTTCCCTAGAGAGGAGAGAACAGCTTACTCCCTTTTAGAAACAACAGTTACTTTCCTAAAGGATGATGGCAACTTATGAAAACACAACATGAAGACCATACCCAATTTTCCATTTGGCTGCTGTTGATGATACAACAGGACAGTTCAGCCTGTAACTGCAGGGGCACAAATACAGAACAGTGTTTTGGATAAACTCAGTGGTTTTAGGGCATTTACGCGTATGATCTGCAAGAAACCACCTGAATACCATTTGATTCCATAATATTTTTTTCTTATAGTGGGATTTTTCATACCTGTATTTATATTCCATTAACTACTTCTATCTGCTATATGGCTGAACTACTGACACCTGCCAGAGAGGAAGGCTTTTTATTTGACTTTTCTCTTTTATATAGGAATTAATTGCTATTAATCCCTATTTATTTAGTATTAAATTCTATTTAATTGGTATGAATCCCTAATTAATACCTGCCATCTGCCAACGCTGCTTGAAATTTTTTTTAAAAAAAAAACAACCCAGAACTGAGCTTTTTTTATTTTTCTTTTAAAAACTCCAGTTGATCATCACACAAAATGGTTATACCAGCTCCTACACCACCTCACATGCTTTCCAGTTTTCAAACAGCCCTGGGCAACAAGATGCCGACAGCATCATTAGCACAGGTATTCTTTTTTTATAGTTACAAGAGAGTAGAGAGAACATTTTGGAGTACCAAGAAAACAACCAGAAAGCATTTTATACAAATCAAATGAGGAGGAAAGCAAGCATCTCACTGAAACTTATAGACTTACATTCATGTAGGAAAACTTTTTGCTTGCACAAAGTGCAAAAAAACCAGTGGTTTTGGTTGTTTTTTTTTTTTATTCAAAATAATTTGTAATTCAAATGTGAAGAAACTGTTTACATACTTACTTTTCTTGTGTGTATATATATTAATTGAAGACAGATTGATATGCCTGTCGAGAGAGACAAAACAATCTACCTTCAAGTGTATCTTCACTTGCTGCCTGTCATAACTTGTCAGCTTTCAGATTATACTGGTGGGAAATGTTATAAAGCACTCACTGCCTTTACTTTCTTGCCAGTTCTGCTTCCAGGATCCAACATCTAAGGAGGCCCCTGAAAAACCCTCCATCTGTTCAGGCTGCTTCCTACTCAGTGGAGTCTTTTTAATGAGCTGATTCACCTCGGTAGGTAAGCTGCTGGGAGCCAAAACACGCTCAATTTTAGACAGCTAATAATACATGGGATTCATCCTTTCTTTCCAGCACACAGCATCATGGTTTTAATTTGGCTACCAAAAGACATGTTTCTCTGCCTTGTGTCAGCTGGGCATAACTCACAGCAAAAGCTACAGAACAATAAAATCAATATCAAAATCATAATCAGCATCCTGCACTGGTTCTGCGAGCTTCATGGCTTAATCATTTCAATTTGCTAAATTTAACACATCTCTGGCTTTCCCTACTGGCTTTCTGAAAAGATCATCATTGGTCGTCTTTAAATTCTGGACATAAAACAGTCACACAGGAAAAAAAATGACAATAATAATGTAAAGAATAAAGCTCTGCTGTGAAATATGCAATGAGGAGCTGCCAGAGAGATTAAAACTGAACCCTCTGGCTTGAAAGTCAAGGCTTGGTTCAATTTTTCCAACTCATCATACACACGACTATAGGACTTTATATAATTTATTAGGAAGTTGCTGGGATAAGTTTACATTAAATTACTTTGAGGCCAGACCTTCTCCTGATTTCAATTCACTTAGACACAGCAATTAAGTCTAAACACAAAACTTTCAACTTTGAAGAAGAGCATCTTCATCCGAATGAGGTAGATTAAGTCCAGCAGGACAAACCTGCACTACGTACACCAGCAAACACAGGTGGGGCAGCAGTCTATCTGCTGACAGAATACCGCATTCTTTGCTCATGCAAGACACTGAATGAATTAAATAGATTTTATTATCCAATACAGAAACAAGAACAGCGCAGGAAAACGTTATTTGAGTTATTTTCAAAGTTATCTCACCAGATCCAACCACTTTTTTTTTGTCAGCCCACTCAAAAGTACTGCCATGAAAAATACACAGCAGCCCAACCTCTTCTTCAAACCTTCATCCCAAGGCACAGCCCAGACAAATGAACAAATTGTGCTAAGGGCATCATTTCCCCAAAACAGATTTTTTTTTTTCTACCATGCAAAATAAAACAACAAAAAAAAGCCACCTATAAAAGCAGTAAGTCTTCCAGCCATGGGCTGCCAGAACTGGTAACAAACTCAAAAAGAGCAGACTTCAAACAGAGGTGAATTAGGAGCCAAACCACAGCTGTGACTACATGTGAGGGCACCTACTTACCACGCTTGCCACGTGTCAAGTCACCCCAGTCTGCTGCATGTCTACACCAATGCTGGGAGCATCATTAACGTGGGCTAAAAGCATGGGATGCTCTAAGCTCTCGAGAGCTTAGGACATCCTGTGAAAACTTGAAGCTTCTGAGAGCTTAGAGTATCCCATGAAAACCTGAAGCTCCTGAGAGATTAGAGCATCCCATGAAAACCTGAAGTCTGGTTGGCTTAACAGCTACGGGACAGGATGACTGGGGTGTAACCTGCCATCAAGAAACACACTAGCAGGGTGATGACAGAAGGAGCGGGGATTAAGATGCTGATACTGAGGGTGGGTGAGTAGCCTTCCAGCCTTACCAGAATAGAGCTGCCCTAAAACAACTCACCAAGACCACGGTGGCCACCAAACTGGGAGGCTGCAGAGGGCAGCACTGCCATGCACTTGGCTTGCATTACCCAGCACAGTACAGCACAAAGAACAGAAATGAAACATTAACTTTATTAACTTCGTGGTTGCATGGATCATAAAATCTCTGTGATTTTTAAGGTCTCCCTCCCTGAAAATCAGTATCAGACTTTGAACGTGCTGATACTGTACCTCTCCATTGACAATCATAGAGTCATTACAGTTGGAAATGACCTTCAAGATCATCAAGTCCAACCATCTACTAAACATTACCAGGACCACTAAACCATGTCCTGAAAGGTCACATCTGGAGGTTTTCTGAACCCCTCCAGGGATGGTGACTCCACCCCCTCCCTGGCCAGCCTGTTCCAAGGCCTTACCACTCGCTCAGGAAAAAAATTTTTCCAAATATCCAACCCAAACCTTCCCAGGGGCAACTTCAGCCCATTGCCTCTTGTCTTTTCACTAGTTACCGGGGAGAAGAGACCAACACCCACCTCACTACAACCTCCCTTCAGGTGGCTGTAGAGAGCAATAACGTCTCCTCTCAGCTTCTTCTCCAGACTAAACAGCCCCAGGTCTTTCAGCTGCTCCTCACAGGATGTCTTCTCCAGACCCTTTAACAACACCCTTTTGAGTCCTGCACGTATACCCTCATTGTGAGACTTTCAAGTGCAAGATGGGTTGTGAGGCTGCACGAAGGCTTTGGGTCTGTAAGACTGAAGTGGTTTGCAAAGGATAACTGGGAGGTGGAGTGCCAAGGATGGGATGGGCATTGCCAACTCTGAGAACACAGGGAGGGCAGAAACACAGCTTTAAGGCAGGGAGACTTAAGAGAGGAAGCAAAGCTCATTAGGGATGAAAAGGGGATTGCAATTCGTTCCCTTAGGAGGGCAGAAGGAAGGAAAAAGCCACCAAGTACAGGAAGAGACAAAGGCTTGGCTTCACTACCAGTGCCTGCAGGATGCAAAATCTGAAGTAAATTGGGAGCAGCAGCAAATGAGTGGTGCTCTCACCTAACTGCCCAGAACAGAGGTCAGCTTATTTACAAGGTTCTCACATGTGAGAGGTCTTCACACACTACTTCAGCAGGAGGAATACCTGGATTTGGGGAAGCTGATCGGTGACTATTTTGATGCATTGCAAGCACAGACAAACTGTTTAGTAGCAGAAATAAGGACAGGAGGTCTTTGTCATGCCACAGAACAAAACATAGTTGCAAAGCAGAGACATCACTGCCTCAGACGCACAAAGATCCAGCTTCAATTAGATTTAAACCTCATTTTGTTCAAGAGCTGGCCCAGATTAGTCAATTATGTAAATTAGGGAACTAACCACCGAAAGAACTGCCCTTCACTGTCCACATGATGCTGTGGATTTTTACACCAATTTGCAGAAAGCCATTTTCAAACTACTGCTAGAAACAGCGAATTCTCCTGAGCAGCAGGGATGTACCTGAGATTTTTCCTCTGAAGGAGGAAAGGACAAGAAGAAGAGCTAAGCAGAGTATTTAATCTTTACCTGTTCTCTTCAGAAACAGAAGCAGGTTAAGTGCAAGACCTCCAAGGATGTACTCCAGCTACATCAAGGCTGAAGTTATCCAAAAGCTTTTGGTACGGATTTTAGTTGGAGTCTGAATTACCTGCTTTAGAAAATAGTAACAACACTGGTATTTGATACCAATAATAACAAGTAATAATAATAATAAAAGAATAAGGTGGTGACCAATTAAGATGACAGTTTGAAGGTCAAAGTCATCTAACGCACTGCAGAAACCTCAGTTATGCCAGCTCTGGTGTCACCATTGCCAATCACATCTGAATGGTGGTTCCATCACTGAGCCATGTAGGAGGCCCAAGAGATCAAAAGCACTTTCCACCTTCGAGGGAAAATTACTTGCACATTTCTCTTCTTCTATCACCTGTGGACAAAGCTGTACTGAAAACATAATAACGCAACATACACACCTTACACCTATGAGAGCACTTTCTTTAACAGAGTGATCTAAATAGAAGCATCACCAAAATAATCCTATAAAATACTGTATTTGGCAGAGTCCATTTTTTTATATTGCACTACAGTTGAACATCCAGGTTCTTTATTACTTTCAAGTTACGCTCATGCTGTAATAATACTTCATTAACATAAATTGTAAGGCAATGATGCATATAATTCCAGGAAAGCAAAATTACAGTTATCTGGAACGTGCCAAAATGTATAGAGTGATAGGGGTTGGAAGGGACATCTGGAGATCATCGAGTCCAACCCCCCTGCCAGAGCAGGGTCACCCAGGGCAGCCCACACAGCAACAGATGCAGGTGGGGCTGGAAAGTCTCCAGAGCAGGAGACTCCACAGCCTCTCTGGGCAGCCTCTTCCAGGCTCTGTCACCCTCACAGCAAAGTTTTTCCTCCTGCTGAGGTGGAACTTCATGTGTTCCAATTTGTGACTGGTGCTCCTCATCCCATCTCAGGGCACCACTGACAAGAGCCTGGCCCCTTCTCGTTGACACCCACCCTGCAGATATTTGTAAACATCCATAATATCCCCAACTATTCCTATTCCCCATCATTTTTGTGCCAAGCACAGCAGTAGGAGGAGAAGAGACAGTCAGGAGAGCCTCACTTCATCCAACATTGGTAGCTGACCGCCACCTGCAAAGTACGCAGCAATACACGTTAAACAGAAAACCAGATGGAAAAGTTTTTGAACAGCTAAAAAATGTCAATGGTTTACATTCTCCACCGCTGCCAAAGCTTTGACCCTTGTATTGGCATCATCCAAACTGGAACAGATGGAAGCTAAACGTGCTTCCATCAGTCACAGGACCATAACAAACTCCCTGCCTGGACTGTCTCTCAGCATTTCGGGTGCTCTTTGGAATATTGCAAATGCAATTCAGCCTTCACACCTTGACCAAACAAGCTTTATACTATAGCTATTGGCTATTCTTTTGCCTTTACCATAGCTTAACTTGCCTTTCCATTGATAAGGAAATAACAAAGGCATGGCCCAAATTATTTAATGCTCCCCTGATATAAGCACTCCCCTTTTATAACTTTTTGGTGCCTCTCTACCTACTTGGCTTATTTTGGTATGTTTAAATCCATTATTCATTCTCCTTACCTCCAACCACTCATACTTTGGTAGTACCATTTGCTAAAAGTATACTTGCCCCCCTTGGCACTATTTCATTCCCATAACTGAGATGTTAGCATTTTTTTGTTGTTCTTCCCCTGAGAAAGATGTACCTGGTGGTTTAGTTCTTTCATATGCCCCTGCTTTCTTCTCTGTCTCTAGAAAATCCACGCCTAGAGATGACAGCAAGCCACAACCGAAACTGAAAGGCACAATGCTGCTGATGCCCTTTCCTGAGGGAAACCAGCCCCTGGTGTAGCTAATCTTGTTTGGGGCTGTTCAGCAAGGTCTCTACTGAGCTAACCCCTTCTCTCATCAGCCCATGTAAATCTCCTGTTATTACCCCTCTAACATTACTAAGAGCTCTAATGGTATTATTGTCCTTGACAGGCAGATTATTCCACCACAGTTTGGGAGCCCCTTGCTGGCCCCACGAGCGAGCAGGACCTACTCAATCCCGGTGAAGCGTGTCCTTTAGTGGCAGGAGCAAAGAGGGGTGTGGTGTCTGAGGTATCCTCATCCCTATCCCCCAGTGCTCAGCCACTGCAACATGCAAGACACAGATGCAGTTGGTCTTTTACCATCACACCCCTCCTGCTCCCCTCTCTTGCTGAAGACAGAAGCCCAGCAGGCACCCTGCCAGCGCCTTCCACTGAGGTCGAGGACAATAACGTGCTCTGTGCAGCCGAGTCGTGCCAAATGGTAGCAGATGGCATCTCCCCCCCCAACCCCAGCCCCTGTGGCTGCAGTTGGCAAGCCATAAGCATCACCCTTCTCTGGGTGTTTTCCTTCTCCCTCCTCCAGGCTGGCACGCAGCAGACTGTCTGAGGAGGCTGTCACATTTTCTGTGATCACCCTGAAGAAGGCATCTGCCTGGGCTGCACACACACGGTCAGTTGCCCCCAGACACGTGCTGCCTGCCGCCCACACCGAGTGGGACCATTGGCTGCTGGGTACAGCTTGTTTCAACCCAAAGCAGCGGTCCTCCTCCTCCTCCCACAGAAAGGATTGTTTGGTCTGCAGCAGAAGCTGATGTAATACCATCAAGCTCTGCTCCTTGACACTATTCCTTCATTAATCATGTAAATTGTAGACCAGCTTCATTAAGACCTGACAGTTAACCTCGTGCTTGGAGTTTGAAGCTACCTTTCCACAAACACGCATCAATTACATGTTCCTCCTTGTTACTTCTTCCAGGAAATGAAAGGGAACCATACACTGAAGTTATGGATACAGCAGGGGTGTCGAACACATCACAGAAGATCAAGATTTCACAACCAGTTGTGCCAATTTGCTTTATAAAAGACGTATGATTTAATTAGCAGAGATTTCCATCTCCAGGGGTAGCAGGATAAGCTATGAATCATGGAATCATTTCAGCTGGAAGAGACCTTCAAGATGCTCAAGTCCAACCTTATTCCTAGTCCTATCCAAACCACTAAACCATGTCCCCAAGTACAACATCTACCTGGCTCTTGAACACCTCCAAAGATGGTGACTCCACCACCTCCCTGAGCCGACTATTAGTCCATGAGAAGAAATGGGACAACATCACCTTGGGCAAAGACATGTGCCACCAAAAGGTTTTGATTTCTCGTCAAAGGGGAGGACTCAGGCTAACCTGGCTTTTGCCATGTTGAATAACCCATCAACACCATGTACTGGTACATGATATACCTGTGAAAATGTCAGATCCAGGGTAGAAATTCTGCTTTTTCAGCCTTAAATTTGACACCCGTGCCAAGAAACAAAGACAAGTGAGGGCCTTGCACTCACCCTGGGCTTAAAAAGTTTCGTCCCACTCCTCTAATATGAGGTGGAAAAAGAAGAATGATGACACCTTATTTTAAATAAGGTCAGTAATGGGAAAGGAGGAAGATGAGCGTCTGCAGAAGGGCTGGATAAAGACCAAAGGACTTAGGACCATCTTACCAGGACAGCCACAGCGTGGAGGATTAAATTAGGCAGCAACACCCAAGCACATGAAAAAACATGAACCTTCAGATCTCTAAACTTCAGGAAAATAATCCAATTTCTGGTCAGATGACCTAGGCACTTGGAAGCACCGTATTTTGTGGATGTTTGGCTAAGCCACCCTTTAAACCAACCAGAGCTTGTGTTTCCCACTATCAGAGATGAGGGCTTCATAAGCTCACTGCCTGCATCCTTTTGCATCCCAGATCAGGAGCACAAGCTCACCAAGATGTCAGCTCTGCCTTCAGACAGCTTCAGGCAACTCACCTACTCTCTTTTCTACCATCACAAGTGGGATGCCATCAGGTCATTGGACATGGGAGGTATATGCATTTTAATCGATTCAGTTTTCGCATCTGCAGAGGTTCTTGACAAAAATGGCAACAAGCATGTGAATTTCATTATCATTATTATTACCAGTATTAGTGCAGAAGACTAGCAGGTATCTCTACTACAGAACACCCCACTGGATAATGGTATCTTAAATGTCTAAGCTCTGAAGCATTCCTCTGGAACATTTTTGTCTCACTTCTTCCTCTAATGATATTTGCACCCCTTAATCTCACCAAATACAATCATCTTTGAACAACTGAAGCACAGACAGAACATAGGTAGGCAGCAAAGTGATCATTACCACAATTCATCAGAATCATTTCAGCAATGGGGATATCTGATTCTGTGATTAAAATTTAGAGGTTTTTTTCTCAAAAAGCTTAAGTTACCACTGCCTCTGATTTATTCCCACCCCATTTCACAGAATTTGTTTGGGAATCTGTTTCAAGCTCTGCTCCATGATATGCCAAGGATACTTCTTATGTGAAACGAGCTGAAAACACAAGCCCTGATCAGGGGCTTCACATTCAACACAGAATTATAATTATGTCACCAGGCTTTTTGATATTGCCACTAGAGGGATGTATATGAAGCTATAAAAAAATAAAAGTTAGTAGCTGTCAAAGATGCCATTCAGAAGCTATTGTGGTTAGGAGGACAAAAAGACACATTTCTATATTTAAAGAAATCATGTTTAAACGAGTTACTGCAGACTCTTCTGTGCTAGGTACAAGTGCTACTAGAAAAGGGACCACCTCGTCTCAACGGGGAAAGTGCCCCATCTCCCTTCGCAGGACAAGTGGGACATTTTCTGGTAAGTTCTTTAGTTCTTCTCGAGACTGAATCACACCAATCCTGGCCTTTAACCAGACGTGCTAGCATGACAGAATCCTCCACGTGAAGGAAAGGAGGTGAAGCTACTCGTATCACTCTGCCAAGTACGTGTCAGGATCTTGGTCCTGTCTCTCTCCACTAAACCCCCAGTATAAAGATTAAAACAACAATGTCCCGCTGGCTATCTCTACTTCAGATTTACGTTTCATTAACATCATTAAATTGCAATTAATTGCAATTTCCTTACCATTATTAATTTGTACCTTTTATAAGGATACTGGTATCACCTCAAGTAAACGTGCGTGAGTGCAAGAGCAGAGAGAGGTGCCTTCCCTGTTGTCATGGCTACTGAACAACACCAAAGGCACAAACCCCATGTTTAAGTGGGATATTACATGCATCGACCAGGAGGGACCTGTGCTTGAAATACGAAGATTACTATCGCACCAACACGATGGCTTGGTGGCATGACTCATTCTCACTTCAAACGGATGTAGGACGGGGAATGACCAGGGTTTTGCTTTTCTAAAAGCTATGAAGCAGACAAACCTCTTATGGGCATGTCACATCCTTGCACATCACAAGAGCTGCTGCTCGAGATGGAAGAGTTCTCCCCCCTGAGCCCTCACCATTAACCTTATGTGAGAAACAAGCAGGAACACTTCAGCCAGATTCATTTCACTGACTCCAGGCATTTCCAAGGGTCACTTAAAAAAAATAATTGCAGTTTAGAGTTGTTACAGCTTCCTCTGCAGGACAAGAATGAGATGGAGGGTGCCCGCGTGTCCACAGGCAGAGAGGTGGCTCCCTACCAAACCCAGTGTTGAGAAATGGCTCTGTTAATAAGGATGGCAGCGTGTCCAGGAGACCTTGGATTGGAAGTGAGCAGCACTCAAAGCTGCTTTAGTGCAATATGCCATCGCATGGAGGTATCTCTGCCCAGTAAGGCTTGTGCCCATTTGATTAAACACCCTGCCTGCTCCTTCCAAAAGATATCAGAGGTAAAATTAGTTCAGTCGGCAGTATCAGCAATGCCCTTGAGGTCCTGTGCTCCTGACAGCTAATGAAGAGGCACTGCTGGCTGTCAGCACATGCAAGGGGAGGCATTCATCTTTGTGGCAGCGACAATTAAATCCACGAGGGTCACACCATGAGGAGATAGGAATTCAGGGCACAAGCCAAAGCAGCTGACTGGTTTAACACTTCATTTTTCAGTTTTATATCCCAGGCAGAAGGGAATCAATTTTATGCTAGCCATGCTGGTGGTGAAGGGAATGCAGAGCACCTGCATGACAGCAAAGGTAGACAGAACCTCAGTGCTTGGGAAATGTACACGGGCACCAGGAAAAGGCTTTTTTTATTTCATCAGGGTGGCAAACCTCTTAAAACACAAACAATTTTCTCCTCAAGTTAAGAGAAGAAGGTTTGCCTAGTGCCCTGTGTTCCTCACACTCTGCTATGCCTTCAAAGAAAGCTAGCTACCTGCTGTTCATGTGGGTGTGTCCTCACCTTGGACATGGCAATTACTCCCAAGAATATAAGGCCCCTTATTACTCATCAGACAACATCCTTACAGAGAACAAATGGTTCTCCTTCAAAACAACAGGGTTCAAAACCTTCTGAAATATTCCATCCCCGAGACATCACATTGAGTTATACCAGTGGCAGTCGAATATGTCAGCTAATCATCTGCCCCTTTTGGTGCCTCACTGTGGAGTCCAACCTTTCCCACCCCACAGATGACTTCTAGGACTGCAAAGTATTGATATCAGAAGAGAAGAATAGAATAGAATATTAGTAAGAAGAATATAATAGAAGCTACAATAAGTACTCAGCATCTAACCTGTTAAGGTACCTGGGAGCACTACAAAGAAAATTGCTTGTTTAACCAAAAAAGACTTTTGTAATTCCTGTTTTGTCTTGTGTCCCTTACAGAGAAAAAAAATAGAACTGAACTTCTCAAAGCCACATCGTCCAGGCCTTCATGGGCCCTTAGTTAAAAATGCTGCCAATCAGTAGCTGACAAGAATTATCACCTACTGTGGCCTTCCCATTTCAGATGTTTGAGAACTCATGGCGACAGTCTCAAAGGGCTTAATCTGCTAAGCACTGTGTATCAAGAGGGAACTGGAGAGTTTTTAATAACTTTACAACACAGTGGCAGCTATTTATCACCTCAAACCTCACAACACACTCGTGGAAGCTAAGGGGGCTGTTTACCAACAGTGATATCAGTGTGACATGCACATATGCAAAACAGATCCCTTCTGAGTCTCAGCCACAGGCACAGACCTAAACGAATCTAAGGGATTTCAATATAGCTACACTGCAGAAATAAAACACCATCATCCTTTGGAATTGAAAAAAAAAAATAAAAAATAAGGTGTGAGGAGTAAAAGCCTTTTGCAGCAGCAGGAAAAAAAAATAGTTTATTATTCAACCTTTTATGTAAATGAACCTCAAACCTCCCTCATGCTCCCTCCTAGAACAGTTAAGCTGCAAGAAACTTCATTTGCCATATGGTATGCAATTAAAGGCATGAAGAAATAAAGAAAAAGGCCTGTGGAAACCTTTATTTTTTTTTCTCCTGGATAAGGAAAACATCATTCCAATGATTTCAAAGTTCTGGGAATTAATATTTCAATCCCTTGCAGAGATTTGCTAATAAAGCGATGGGCTTTTGAGAAATGCTCTGTAGTCAAAATGCTCCCAGGTCCATAAAGTCAGTCAGGAAACCTGATGAAATACTGCTTGCTGTTCTGAGAAAGAACAGCCTAAGAGCTTCATACCAGGAAAAAGGAGATTCAGACATGCTGTGAGCAGCAACAACTCGAGTCCTCCAAAAAAATACAAAAATACTTAGTAGGGCACCTTCCCCAACAGCCCTGGGGAGCACTTATCCTAACAGCAACCTGTAAAACCCACCACAGGCTTCTAAATTACCTCAAAAATATTTTCTTATAAGAAAAGCTGTGATGCAAAAGCAACCAAATGTTTGAACAGTATCATAGAAGTCAAAGCTGCTGGAGTGTCCAAACTGAGACAAGCTTGTATGTGGCAGTTCAGAGAAACTGCTTTGGTTTCACATCCTTCCCAGCTGAGGGGTATGGGAAGGTAGATTCAGCATTTTATGTCATATTTTGGTTTATTCCACATACTTCTACTTGAAGAAGCAGAAGGGAGTCGTCTCATTGCAGCAATCCCTTTGGCCTCTCTTCAATTAGTAGCACAAAGGGAAGCAAGGCTGCTGCACAGCATCACCGAGACCCTGCTTTCTGAAAAGATGTACGCACATGGAGAAAATTCACTGAAAACAGAGGAAAACTGGTGCGATTTTCCTCACCAGTGTGTCTCCAGTGTGGCATGCCCTAGGTGTTCCTGTTTTGGCAGGGGGTGTTGGACTTGACAGTCTCCAGAGGTCCCTTCCAAACTCCTACCATTCTGTGTTTGGGCTTATTCTCTCGACTACAGCTCTCAGGCTTGACAAACTGGCCTTAAGCAAATGTCCTGGTTTGAGTTAGACCAGAACCAGTTCTGCTCAGGCATTTTACTTTTCAGGCCAGTTTCTTTCAAGGGACTGCTCTTTCTGAAGTTAGTAGCAGATTTTTGCAGCCAGTGTCTGTTTGTAGCGGTGATGATGGGTGGTGGTTAGTTACTGCCAAAGGTCACTGCTGCACCTTGTGTACCACATCGGGCATGTTGTAAGAGGTCACACTTGCAGGGAGGAGAGAACAGGACAGGTGTCCAAAAACTAACCAACAAACTGGCATCTAAGCCTTCCATCTTAGCCTTCCATCCCATATATGTCATATCCAGTATAAAGCTGATGAATCACAAGGGTCAAGTTCTTCTTCAATGGCCAGTGTCCAAGGAGGACTCTGTCCATTCTGCCTTTGATTCCAGTTCATGCATTCCCAAAATCAGTTCCAGGATCCAGCTCCTGAATCTGGTTCCATCTGCTGCTGGGTCCAGTCTGGGACTTCCCCAGTGCCTGCTCCACAGGATCAGTGGTGATGGTATTGCCATCGGGGTGGTTGGGTTTGATACTGGGCTTGTATCTATGTGTATATATTTCATTTGATCGCTATTTTCATGAAAGCAGTTTTAGTTTCCCTTTCCAGTCCATAAGCTTCTCTCCTTTATTCCTTTCTCTTTCCCTATGGGAAGGGAGAGGGGTTAATGGAGATCATTGGTCATTTGCCTAGCACCTGGCACAGCCCTAACCCTTGACCACAAACAAAAGAAGGTAATTCCTGCTTTGTGCAGTGTCCACCACCCACGGCTCAAGAAAGATCTCATGATACCTGATGGGAGGAGAGGTAGCCCAGAAGCCATACACACAAGGAATCAGCAGACACACAAGGGGAGAAAAAAGCAACAGCAGAGACTACAAGTAACTTCCCTGAATTATCATGGACCCATAGAGTGTTAGGGGTTGGAAGGGACCTCTGGAGATCATCGAGTCCAACCATTACTGTTATTTGTCTGACTAACCCCCAGGAATCAAACTGCCCTAAGCTGCAGACACATAACAAGGGGCTGCACTGAGAATGCTTTTAGAGAGATGAACCGACTTTGCTAACTCGCTACTACCGAGGTGCAAATTCATCCAGAGCAGATGCACGGGCCAGACTACGATACTTTGTCAGTGGTGGAAAAAAAACCCAACCCAACACACATATACAAAATTTACAAGCAAAAGATTCCGCAAGGAATAGCAAAGACCAGCATTTGGAAATGTATGTTTTAGTTTAAGCAGGGCTCATTAAATATCAGCACTCATGCAACTAAACAACACAGAGAAATCTGGGGGATGTGTGTTCCTTCACTCATTCAATAACCATCATCTCTTCTAGGCAATTACCTACATAGTCCCTGCTTATTTTAAACTGATGGTGCTTCCTGAATGCATCAGGAGATGAGGAAGATTCAAGTCCTGGGAGTTTCTACAAGCATCTGGACATCCCTGGGGAAGCTGCAGGCTCCTCCTGCAAGGCTTTCCATATTGGCCTTGCTTAACACACCTTCAGGCAGCAACCCCTGGAATGTCCAGGGGCCTCCAAACGAGATGCTCAAGCCTTGGGTGAAAAACAAGGGATGAGCCTGAACTTCCCAGGTGCCTGTGCTCAGCTCCTCCTTGGGCTAAAGGGGTGAAGCAGCATAGCTCAAGCAGGCATGAAGTCCCCCATCTGCAAACCACCACACGTGCAAACTGTGGTGCCTTCATGTGCTGTTCTGCACCTCAGTACCTCCAGCCGACACCTCGTTCGTAGCTAGGTCACCCCATTGTGTTCTGTGTGAACATCTTCCCCTGCATAGCAAGATAAAAAACATCCATTTTTCTGTAGAAAGGAACAAACACACAGACTGAGACTTCATCTTCTAAATAAAACCAGTATAACTCAGCAAAGAAAACACGGCCACTTGAACAAACCTAATCACACCACTTTGCTATACATGTGGATGCTTCCCATTAAAGAGGGAGTTATTTAAACTCTCCCCTCGTTTCTGTCGAGTATGAAACATTCCTCTGAGTGCGAGAGAAGCTGCTGATAACCACAAATACCATTAATCACCTTGTGGTCACACCGACTCCAGTAGAGAAAACTCCTGCACAGAAGCGTGGCAGGAGCTTCGAGGAGGCAATTCCACTCCTGTAAATTAACCTCGTGGGCACAGCAAAAGGAAACCAAAAAAGGGGCAATTTTAAGCCTTAAACTACGTCATGACTTGAGGAATGAACAGAATGCTTTCAAAAATGCAAATTAAAGGCATCTGTATTTTAATTACAGCAATCAAACCCTCAAAGATCCTTGTCTACGCACACGTTTCTTTCATTCATCTTCAGAGGTGGCTGTGTACAGAGAATTAAGTTTCACTGGAGAAACTTACTCCTACATACATTCCCAAAATAATTTGCATGTATTACCAACAAACACACACACACAAAAGTTTTCAGGCCGCCCACAGACATGAGAGACAACAAGAGGACTTGTCACTATTGCCTTTTGGTTTATAACTAAAATTACTTTGACTTTTAATAACGGGTAAACAGAATCCGAGAGCAGCTTGAGCTGCAGCACTACACATTTAACAAGACACCTTCATTTAAGCAGACAGCAAACAAACAAACAAGCAAAACCTGAAAAAACCCAACTCTGCAAATAGATGTTGTTACTATGTAGCTGTTTTCTCACATGAAAGCTAACAAAGGCTAAATAGAACCTTGGCTACAATACATTTTTCTCTAGAACACTCAATGAGCTCAGTTTATTGGCTGCCAGCCTATAACACTGACTTTTATACCAAGTCACTTAAGAGGATACAGATGACAAACAGCTGCACCATGAGAGGCCAACAACGCTTGCCTTGAGAAGTACCAGGGACACGACAACAACGGTGGCAAAGCTCGCTTATCTTTGCTCAATACTTACAATACTTCCACAAACACCGTGATTCCTCCAGAGTCAGTCTGAGCCTCAGTTTTACTTTCATCCCTTCAAAGACCACTGCAGTGAAGTGTAATGTCCTGTCTGATTTCCCCACCTTTTTTGGGTCATGAATCCTTTGCATGATATTAAATATGAATAATATATAATAATAATAATATGAATCCTTAGCATAATATCTTGGCAAGAAAACAGCTCCAGTATGGAGGCACTACAGCTGCATGCTTGCTAACAAGGGTTGGGGGATAAATATACTGGTAGTATCCTACACACATTCAAACCCCAACACTCAGACTTAAAACAAAACAAAACTAAATGAAAATCCTTGCTGATTCTCCAGATAAACACTGAAGCCAGCCCAAAAACTAATTGCAAATTACTTGCAATTTGACTGCAGAGAGAGGTATCGTAACACATATTTTGGGTGCTCTTTGCACTCCCATTAGCCTGGCCCAGCAGTTCAGCAGCTGGCCCTCCCACTGTCAGCTGTGCTGGCCAAAGTGCTTTAGCTGTGGCATGAAGGATGAGCCTGGGCTAAAGCTTGGCACATAAGGGCTCAGGCCAGTTTGTCAAGCCTGAGGGCTGTAGTCAAGAGAATAAGCCCAAAAACAGACTCACAGAATGGTAGGGATTGGAAAGGACCTCTGGAGATGGAGATCATCGAGTCCAACTCCCCTGCCAGAGCAGGGCCACCCAGGGCATGTCGCACAGGAACAGATCCAGGGGGGGTTGGAAAGTCTCCAGAGCAGGAGACTTCACCCTACTGCAACAACTACAGAAGCTCAGCTCTTTCCCATCTACAACATCCAGAAGGAATACAGGCTTCATTTTTGAACTAGCTGTTTGGAAGTCCCATTTTGCCTGGAAATTTTATTCAGGAAATATTTGACTTGTTCTGGAGAAAAGAAAAAAAAAGAAAAGGAAGGAAGAGGAGAGAAGGAGGAAGGAACAAGAGAGAAGGAGGAAGGAAAAAAAAAAAAGACCTTTTCAATTGAAAAGAACTCAGTTTTCAATAGGAACAAGATTTTAGTCAACTCCACGCTTGCAAGGTTTCTTTCAATATTTTGAACATATGCAAAAGATACAGAGGACAATGAGGTGCTTTCTAAAGATAGTCACAGAGAGGAATAAGGTCTCCCCCCAGCCTCCTCTTCTCGAGACTAAACCACCCCCACTGTCTCAGCCTCTCCTCATCAGATTTGCTCCCAAGCCCTTCACCAACTTAGCTGCTCTGGTCTGGACCCGCTCCAGCACCTCAATGTCCTTCTTGTAGTGAGGGGTCCAAAACTGAGCTAAGGATTCGAGGTGCAGCTTTAGCAGTGTCAAGTATAGTGGGACAATCACTTCCCTACTCCTGCTGGCCACACTATTCCTGATCCAGGCCAAGATGCCATTGGGCCTTCTTGGCC
>VWZY01011185.1:52980-69804 GCA_013399075.1 Chloroceryle aenea
GCCACCTGGGCACACTGCTGGCTCACGTTCATCTCTCTGGAGACCAGCACCCCCACGTCCTTTTCTGTTGAGCAGCTTTCCAGCCACTCCTCCCTAAGCCTGGAGCATTGTCTGGGGCTGGTGTGACCCAAGTGCAAGACTCAGCACTTGGCATTCTTAAATCTGTATTTACAACTCTTTGGACCCAGCCATTTCTCAGTTCAGGAAGGATATTGAGGTACTGGAGCGGGTCCAGAGAAGAGCAACCAGGCTGGTGAAGGGACTTGAGCACAAGTCCNCCACACGTGCCATGTGATGGCACTCGGGATGACCTGCTCCATGACCTTCCCTGCCACTGAGGCCAGGCTGACAGGCCTCTGGCCGTTCATGTAGATGGGTGTCATACCTGCTAATCTTGAGTCTGGACAGTGCTGGGTACTAATCTCCAGTACTGGAATCTCCCCACTTAGTCAGGGCTGCTGATAAACGATGGGAAGTGGCTTGGTGAGCACCTCCCCCAGCTCCCTCAGAACTCTTGGGCTTCTTTTCCCTTCAAGACCTTCTGCTCAGTTGACAGAATAACATCCTTTAGACAAAACTACCCTCATGAAAAAAAAGGTACACAATCCAAAAACAAAGCAACCACAAATAAAAGCAAATTTAAGGTTTGAATGTAGTGACGCTGCTGCTACAATCTGTTTATCCACGCATGGTGACAAAGGAGCATCCTTCAGCGATGGTACTGATGTCACGAAGCACAAGCTACACTGCTAAGGTGTTGATGCCAAGTTATGGATTCCTTTTTTACCCCAGGACACGCTACTTCATAGCATCCAATATAATGTAACATAATTACCAAATACCCTCAGTGGATTTGCCCCTTGCTGTGAACAATCATGCTTTAATAAAAATAAACACCTTCAGGCAGCATAGGAAAAGGACACAAATGAAAAAAATTATGAATAAAAGTATTAACAAATGAACTTGGCTTTTTTTCCTCCCTTAAATTGAATCATTAATCACCTTCAGCTTCTGTTCTAGCAGAACAGACAAGGCCATTTGTCACTGAGAATGAAATCGCAAAGACCTTTTACATGGAGTAGAATATCCTACCTGGAACAACCTCAAAAAGGAACTTCCCTGGACTTTCTTCATTGCAGGGATGCTCAATTACTCTGTTGCCAGGCAGAAAGATGGTACCCTAAAGAAAAAAAAATAACAACATGGGATTAAAACTGCTACCATACTTCTGACCCACTAAATGCTGCTTCTTTATGGACTGGGCTATACATAAATTTGTGGTGTTGCACCTGGGCAGCTGGCTTGTGAAGGGAGACTGAGGAGGAATTATCCCAAAAGCCAACATCGTAGACCCCCTTAATTAACTGAAGTATTCAAAAATGGCTTTAGGTTGTTTTCTTTTTTAATCTTGTGGGGTTTTGATACTATGCATAGATTTTTTGCACTAATCACACACACTAATTCCACCATGCTGCAGGGAAGTGGAGACGAGAAGAAAAGGTTCGTTTGAGGCTGATGGTGAAAGGCTATGAAGTTGTATGTGTGAGGCAGATGAAGTTACTATTTTGCCTTCTTGGCTAAAGTCAAGGGACCTCTACAGACGAGTAAGCTCAGTGTAAGGTGTGTACCCAGTTCCTGCTCTGTGCCCTTTCGCCACACCATCCCAGGGAAGCTGTACAGAGAAGACATCCCATTTCCACCCAGTAGCAGCACCAGACTGACACACCACAAAGCTACAGCAGGCACAGCCAAGGGTCCTGTTCAAAGATACATCTGCTACAGGCAGACAGGTGTTGGGTCATCTCTGTGATGGGCACAGAATGATTTATCACAACTTTACTACCTTCTGGAGTCAGATGGGGAATATTTGGTTACCAGAAACAACGCCTGTAACCCTCACAATATTTCTGTGTATTGAAGATGTTCCACAGTCCACCCCCTTCCTTTGCCCTGCTGTCACGTGAGAGGGATAAATAGCCCCTTTCCTCTGAGAGGTCTTTTTCATTTTCAGTTATTACAACTCCTTCTAGTACTATTCCCTCCTCAGTTAGCAGGCAGTCCCTAATGAAATTATGCTGGGATGGCTGGCCAGGGGTGTATTTTCAGATCAGCATCCTAGGAACTGCATTAGGGACAAGCTCTCCATCACTATTAACAGGAGATAATACCTGCTTACCAATATTCTCTAATTACTGCATAACAGGGACCCTATCTCCAAAGTAAATGACTGATATAACTTACACTGTTTAAGCATTAGATGGGCCCCACAGGATTCTGGAGTCCAACACAAAGCACCATTTTCCCCAGTAGTCTCCCCAAACGTTGCTTCTAAATATCCATCTGACCCTTCATCTGAAGAGCAGTGAAGATTTCAATTCTGAGATCTTCAATTGCGACATCTGATATACTCAAATCTGCTCTATTCAATTCTGAATCATTCAACCTCCATCATGAGCACAATTATTGGGAAAGCAAGGCAAGCAGAATGCTACAGTCTTCTCACAAAGGAACCCCCCCCAAACAGACTGGAAAAAAAGTCATCTGAAGAAAGAGGTAGCAAACATTCCACAGAATCAGGCTTTGTAGCAGCTGACGGGGAGACTGAGCTCTGCACTGACTTGTTGGAATGCAGGTAAAGCGTGTCACAGGATGGTAAGAATGGGGCGCACTGAAATTTTATCAGCTCATGCAAAATGACTTTCATTCAACACTGTGATAGTTTGAGCTGAAATTAGATGGAAAAGAACAGCCTTCTTCTGAGGTGGTATTAGAAACAAGCCTCAGCAGTTGTGGGCAGCTTTCCCCACTCTCTGAATATACTGGTGTATTACAACCATTAAGCACCTTCATCTTCTAGAAGCAACTTTCCATCATTCCTACTCCAAACAGCAACTAGCTGGCACCCTCCAGAACCCGCTGTGAAATACCTTATTAGGCAAGAATAGCATCACAAACAACAACAAAAGAGACTGCATGCATGGGAAAAGATGCCACAAAATAGCTCAGCTTCTCATAGAACACCTGAAGAACAAAACAGCAAATGTTAAGGAATACAATTTTCTGAAATTTATGGGAGATGAGGAGTAAGAATATCTAAACCCTGGTTTCAACTACATGTTATTTTGTGTCACAGACCATTAGACCTGGTATCATTTTCTTGCCCCCCTGAACTTGCAGCTTGAGCTGCTTTTACCTAAAAAAGGTTCCACCCAGCACACAGGGTGAGCAGATCAGGGTCTTCATGCTGTAATCAATTTCTCTGGCTCAGAAACTTGTGTCATCGAAGGCACACAGCATGTTTAGACTGATCATATCTCTTACTATTCAATTAAAACAAAACAAACAACAAACCCAACCAAAATTAAGGAGTCTGCAGCACTGTAAACTAAAATCAATACACAAGGCAGCAAATGAAAACCCCATTCAACTTTGCTGCCAGCTCATTATCAGTAGACAGGCTGCAGTCTCATTACAACGTGATGCTTTCTGATTCTTTGTTGTGAAACTCTTTGATTATTTCCTTTTCACTGAGCTGCCTCAAGGACAGATTTTATTTTTGAGAACATAGGAACAAACCAGTTGCAACATTTATAACCGTTGCACCTTCATTTCTCAGCTGAAACCTATTTCACCTAGAAAAATGTGAAGCCTGAAGCCACACGTGACAAGTTACATGAAGGGAACCCAGACAGCAACACCGTACAGAATATTGCTGTGACTGAAAAAGAAATGTCCTCACATGGGGATTTTATTCAATCTTCTGTTATTATTATATTCAGAACTGTTATTCTGAATATAAAATACATATAAACATCTGTGCATGTGAAATGTTAAACATATGTGGGTTTTTTTGTTTTGCTTTGCATTTTGGGGGTTTTTTTGGTGGGTTTTTTGTTTTATTTTTGTTTTGTTTTTTTTTTTAATAAAAATATAGCTTTGTTTGTGCAACATGCACCTGGGTGCCCCAGACTAGGGGGGAAACAAGAGAGCGATTACGGCTCTTTCGGTTCCCGTTCTGTCTGCTTTCAGCCCCATCTGTCTGCCTACAGCACACAGCAACACTTCCCCTTCAGCTAGTTTTGTAGCTATCTATACACCCGTCCCAAGGCTGCCTGGAGTGTCCCTTTGCTTAGTTTCTCAGCAGCTGGCAGTGTTTCCCACCACAAGCACGTTGACACCCGGGGACACATGTCTGTATTGTCGCCAAGCCCCTGCAGCCCCTCAAATGGCTACTGGGTTTTGACACGAGTCAGGGGTGACCCCCCCAGTCCCCTCGTCACTCTTGGTGCCCCTGCTCAGCTGTCTTTCTGGTCCCTTCAGATACAACCTCTGGCCCATCCTTACAGCTCGGATAAACTCAAGTGTACGGCCTATCGGAGAGTTGCAAACGCTCACTGAGTTAGAGATCTGTTTTTCCTCTTGAGTATCTAATTCCAGGAAAAAATAAAAGAAAACTAACCACATAGTCTTAGACACTGGTTAGACCACACCTGGAACACTGTNAGTTACATATAAAAGATAGAGGTGATTTCCAGAGGAAACACGTTCTGACTTGCCCATCAGTGCATGTACATGTTCCATTAATAGAAAACGGCACTTTGCTTCATATCAAACTCTACAAATCATTCAAAACTGTTTAAACAAAGAAAAAAATCTCAACTGAAGACTACAGATTTGACCAGATTAATGTTCTACTTTCAAGTAAGAAAGAAGAAAACATGATGCCAGCGGGGAAGAAGACACACAGTCTAAAGAAATATAGGGAGGAAAAAAAAAAAGGAGGGTAGAAGAATAAAGTGGCCTTGACCCAAGACCCTCCTCCACCCCATCACCATTCAGTTTGGGGGCTGTGTCTCCACCAGGTCACCAGTGATTGGCAAAGCTCTTGCTGTGGTGGCCCAGGTTGTTTTTCAAATTGCGACACTTCTATCCTTACCAGGGCAGTTCTGCTTCTCTAGCTGAGCGCTGAGGGGAACTTGCAGGATGCAGAAGTCTGGGTTGCTCAAGAAGCGTTGGCCTTTTCTCTAACCTAGCATCAAGCCCGCTGTCAAAGGAGCTCCTCACACACATGATTTTTTACTACAGTACCCAATTTCTTCAAACCAAGGATCACTTAAATAGAAGAACAACAGCTCTGTTAAAATGCGAACTCTGCAGATATGAAGCCTTTAACTGGAGAAAAACTTACTCCTTGGACCAAGTGCCTGATAAAAAGCTGCAGTGCAGCAATGAATGAAATAAATCTACTTTGGATTAGAGTCACAGCATTACAGTCTTGATCAAAGAAATGTCTTATCCCACACTGGTCCATTCAGCACTGTTGGAGCGTGTCTAGAGGAGGGTCACAAAGATGATCAGAGGGCTGGAGCACCTCTCCTGTGCAAACAGGCTGAGAGAGTTGGGGTTGTTCAGCCTAGAGAAGAATAGGCTCTGGTGGGACCTTAGAGTGACCTTCCAGTACCTGAAAGGGTCTATGGGAAAGCAGGGGAGGGTCTGTTCACAAGTGTCTGCAGTGACAGGACAGGAGGTAATGGCTTTAAGCTAGAAAAGGGCAGATTTAGGTTTGACATTAAGAGAAAGTTCTTTGAGCAACTTATTCCAGTGATCTATCACCCTTATCTTAGAGAGGTGGTGGAGGCCCCATCCCTGGGGACATTTAAGGCCAGGCTGGATGAGGCTCTGAGCAGCCTGACCTAGTTGGAGATGTCCCTGCTTGTTGCCAGGAGGGTTGGATTAGATGACCTTTAGAGGTTCCTTCCAACCCAATACATTCTATGATTCAGCTTCCTGAGGACACATGGAAGAGGAGAGAGGACAGCCACCACTCACGTGCTTCACAACAATCAGCTGAGAGCTGGAACTTCTGGCTTACACATTCTGTGTAACACTCCTAAGCAGCAAAGCAACCCTGTGCCTCTTTTCCATTACTCTTCCCTAAGGATACTTTCCTCAGCCTTGTTTGAATTTCATTTTGGGAAGCAGACTTATCACCAGGCTTGTCCCAAGAAAGCTTACATGACAAGGAATTGTCATGCCATGTTAAGTGCCAGCTGGCAACTACCAAGACAAATTCAAGATCTTGAATACCTCTGAATAGATCTATTCAAAAAAGCATGTAGATACATGAGGAAATTAATTGCTTTCTTGCCAAAATAACATCTCCTGTTCCCCAAGACTTAACTGGTCTGTTTGCTTGCTCGTAGTTTGTCCTCAAAAACAAGTTACTTCAAAAGTGCATGGTATCTGCAGTTATATCAGATCTTCTTCTTGCCCTTTCAACTTTCCTGATTTATCAAAGATCATCAAATGCTACTTCATCTTTCAAGAGAAATGCTGTATTTGCACATCTGTTTTTCTTGCTTTCATGGGAAACTGACCCCGGGAATCCTTTTCTGGTACTTTTGCTATAGTTTCAGTGAACTTCAAAGGATCTTCATATAAGTTCTTCCTCTTAGTCTGTTGCTAGAAGTTGGTTAACCACAACACCACACGAGTGGCTGCATTGATTTGACAGCAAAGGTTTCCAGGGTTTTACCCCAGCCAGAGTACAGCCCCTGAACAAAAGCAGCTCTGCTACTCAAGGCTCTCTGCAAAAAGGCTCCCAGATCAGCTGGACAGCATCCCTCAGAGATAGTGCTAAGAAGGTCTGCAGCCTATGACCTGGTATCCCCCATGTCAAGCCCTCTCCATCCCTAGGAGGTGCCAGACAAAAATCTCCACAGCTCTTAGAAAAGGTTTCCTCAGAGGTAAAGAAGAATCAGCTCCCAGAAGTCATCAGCCAGGAAAGGAGGCAGGATTAAGCCTCTCTACCTAGAAGGAGGTTGTAGTGAGGCTGGTGTCAAGTGACTTCTTCCAAACTACTAAGGATAGGATGAGAGGAAATGGCCTTCAGGTTGCACCAGGGGAGGTTTGGGTTGGATAACAGAAATAAATTCTTTCCTGAGAGAGGGGTTGGGCACTGGAACAGGCTGCCCAGGGGGGTGGTGGAGTCACCATCCCTGGAGCGGTTTCAAAAATGAGTAGAAGCAGCACTGGAGGCTATGGTCTGGTGGACAGGGAGATGCTGGGATGAAGGTTGAACTTGATGATCCTAGAGGGCCTTTCCAACCATAATAATTCTATGATAAGGCAGAAAGGATCTTTGGGTACAGCTGTCTGCTACATAACTCATGGCTACGTACAAGACAGGGTTGTTGTGCCATTTCTTCTGTCACTGTTCCTCTGGAAAGTTTCAAGCATCATACTTAAGAACAATGGTGCACTCCAACCGAGACAGCATCTTGAAACTGAAAAATACTGTGTCCAGTTGATAACACTCTCAATGTAACTAGAAAAGGGAGGCTGAGGGGAAACCTCCTTGCTCTCTTACAAGGATGCAGATTTGAAGGCATCTACTGTATTTCACAGTAAAGCCTGTTAAGCAATCCAGATAAAATAATACACCTGATATGCATGTACATATGTGCATACATGTATATTTCTACATGTACATACAGGTTTATGAAGTCACCCTATGTGTACAAGTGATGCACAGCAAAGAAGGGTAAAGTGAACACACAAGCTGCTAACTCTAAAGCCTAGTTCCCTGCATAACTACTGATTTTGTCTTTAAACCATCTCTAAAATTGATTATCTGAAGTCCAGGCAAGCTCTTTGTGCTGTCAGGAACCTACAGATATGACTCGAGGGGGAAAATTCATAGTGCAGGCAGAAATCCACTTATACTGAGGTCAGTAATGAACCCTGTACGGTGCTCACTAAAAGCACAGTTTAACTGCAGTCATCTCTTAAAAATCCAACTTGATTTCCACCATTACAATGTATTTCTAAGATCTCAGTAAAATCATTTGCTGAAGAAAGGTTCAGCAATTCTGAAAGCCAGCCCCTTCATTTCATAGAATCATTAAGGTTGGAAAAGACCTCCAAGAGCATCAAGTCCAATGTTCTGCCCAACACCTCCATGACCACTAGACCATGTCCCAAAGCGCCACATCCACCTGGGGTTTTTTTAATGCCTTCAGGTATGGTGATTCCACCACTTCCCTGGGCAGCCTCTTCCAATCTAATGACTCAGTAAAGAGGTTCTTCCTCAACTCTGACCTGACTACCCCCTGGTGCAACTTGCAGCCATTTCTTCTTGTCCTGTTGTTAGTTGCTAGGGACAAGAGGCCAATAACAGCCTCAATACAACCTCCCTTCAGGTAGCTGTAGAGAGCAAGAAGGTCTGGAAGAAATGGTCACTGAATCCCTCAGCTTCCTCTTCTCCAGACTAAACAGCCCCAGTTCCCTCAGCCACTCCTCACAGGACTTGTTCTCCAGACCCTTCACCCGCTTCATTGCCCTTCTCTGGCCCCACTGCAGCACCTCAGTGTCTTTATTCTATTGAGGTGCCCAAAACTGAACACAGCACTTGAGCTGTGGCCTCTCTAGTGCTGAATACAGCAGCACAACCGCTTCCTGCCTCCCACTGGCCACATTTAACAACCTACACCGAGATATCTGCATTTCAAACCAGGCCCTGGGCAAGATAACTATCTTACAACAAACCTTGGACAACAAAAAAAAAAATTAATACAAGCTCTAATTACAAGACAGTAAAGAAAAACAGCTATTCTCTTAAAAAAAACCCCAACTTTTTCTCCTATAATCAAAGAATTATTCTAAGTTTTATGCTAACAGCAGATTTTTATTCCACTCAAGCAACCAAAGCTCTGGAAGAAGTAGAATTATCCTAGGATTTTGCAGTCTTTAAAGAGAAATGGCAGCAGCTCTTGCAGCCATTTACAGCTTTGCAGGGAAGAGAACAACAAATGTTATCATACTTGAGGCGTTGGCAGGGGGACGTGTGTGCTATTCAGATTTTAGGGACTATGTCACACGCCAGGAATGAAGACAGAGGAGGACAGAGAAACTGCAAAAGGACTGGTCGGATAAAATTCAGCCAATACACAGCATGCAACATTTTTCTGGCACGAATTCACTCCCATTTGACATTTTCTCATCCCACTGCCTTAACACATCAGTCCAATTTGTTTCTCTTGAAGAATGACAATTGTAGTTTAGTTCTCAGAAAGTCCACAAGGAGTTTAAAGGACTTTTAATTTTTTTTTTCCCTTTACCTAAGGACAAGCTCAAACCCACCTCATACCTTATTTTTTCCAAACAGGGGGTAAATTCATTTCTGCAGTGGTGAACACCAGTTGTGTTTTCTGCCTGGCAACAAGCACCGAAACCTCTATTCTGACATGAGAGAGCGAGCTGGCAATTTTACTAGGATGTGGTTACAGCTGCTTTAAAGAGTTTTCTCTCTTTCTCTCCTGTCTCACAATTCACCTAATAGTTGAGTGCCTCGCTCGGAGAGATGCTTTCCTCAAGAATGAGGCAGTCTTGGCTTGAGCAGCCACTAGGAAAAAAAAAAAAAAGAAAAACAACTCTTTTTTTCGCTCCACGAGAGGAAGAAACCTCGTAACAAGCACAAGACCACAAGTTTTTTGCCTTCAAACCATTGGCTAAACACATGCATACTGTATCCCCAAGGTTTTCATTTCTCTAGGTAGGGCAAGAGAAGCACGACCACCTCCTGACCGTGTCTGAGACAATGAAATGATTAATAGCTTTTCCTCTTTGTGAATCTCTTACATAGCACCAACATCTACCTTACAGCTGAAAGTAAAACTTAACACGCTCTCTTCTCACCTCTAAATTCTGGCTGCTATTTTAAAGAGTTTTAGACAGATCTTGGATTAGAAGGAAGCAGCTTTCCATTCTAAAGCAGATTTCCTGTGGTATCTAGGGAAGCCTTAACACCTCTATTTTACCCATCCTCTCCTGGCTTCTCCCTAATGAATTAACTTGTACAATTATCTGTCGGCACCTTCTGTGAGCAGCACCGCAGGGATTTTGTTTTTCTTTCCCACCTTTGTCACGGGGTGGGGTATGAGGAGCTGGGAAGACGGTTATAGGGAGTGAGCCAATCCATGAGTAACACTCTTGAGAGTTCCATCAGGCATGAAGGAGTGGGGTGCATCTGCTTCCACACAAGCATTTCCAGAAGGAGTGATGAGCACTGTGATTCAGGAGAGAGGAGGCATATGATGGGACAGACCTCAGGTAACAGGACAGGTCACAGGGTTCAGTGGCCAAGATGTAATGTGGTTACTCAACAGTAGTAAAAAGTGCCTCCATGGGGAACCCACTCTGCAACTGATGTGTTGCTTACAGAAAGGACTCCCTTGGTACATTCTAGAGGCAAAGGAAACATGCATAAATAAATTCAGAGATTGCACGGAGCTGAAGGACTTGTGAGTACAAAAAGGTGATGATACTTGGCATGAGAAAATTTCAAGTACGGCCTCTCATTTCTACACTGCTGTTCCTTCTTGGTTTCTTTTCTTATTTAGAAAAAGTGGGCAACCAGTGGTCAGTTAACACAGTTGTATTCCCTCCAAGGGTCAAGTGGTTATAATTTATACTCTCCATCTAATTCCCACAGCTGATGGAAAGGATTAGGATCTAGATCCATGATGGAAAGAAAACCAGAACTGCAAAGGATAATCAAGTGCCTTTCCTAGGTCTCATTCTGAATTATGCTTTCACAAAACCACAGAGTGGTGCCAGTCCTCAGGCACCTCTCCTGTTCTCCAGGACCTTTCAAAAATGATGGAGAATGGCTCGGCAATAACATCAGCACCTCCCTCAGCACACCTCGGTGCCTCCCACTGGGATTTTCATGTGCCCATGGATTTTCACGTGCCCAGCTTGCCTAAATCTTCTCTAACCCCACCCTCATCAACCAATGAAGAGTCTTCCCCTTTCTTCCACACTTTCTCACCTCCAGGGATTGGGATTCCTGAGGGCTGGCCTTTCTGGTAAAGACCCATGGTAAGAAGGCATTTAGTAACAACACCATCTCTGTGTCTGGTTCACCAGGGCACCCACCTCCTTCAGCAGAGCACCCACATCTTCCCTAGTCTTCCTCTTCCTACTAAGTTACTTGAAGGCCTTCTTGCCAGATTTAATTCCAAAAGGGCCATAGTCTTCCTTTCTGCATCTCTGACAACATTCCAATATTCTTGCCATGTGGCCAGTCCCTTTCTCCACATACTGTACATTTCCTTCTTCCATTCAAGTTTGTCCAGCAGCTCCTTGCTCATCCATGCAGGTCTCCTGCATCCTCTACCTGATTTTTCACTCATAGAGATGCATCAGTCTTGAGCTTGGAAGAAGTAATGCTTGAATATTAACCAGCTCTCTCAGACCCTTCCCCCCGCCCCAGCCTTCTAGAGTCCTAACCCATGGGATTCCTCCAAGCAGATCTTTGAAGAAGTCAAAGGCTGACTTCCACCCTGAATCGTAGGGTTGCAATCCTACTTATTGCCCTGCTTGCTTCCTCACATGGTCCTGAACTCCAGCATCTCAGACAAGGCTGCCTCCAGCCTTTAAGTCCCCAACCAGACCGCCTTTGGTCATTAATACAAGGTCCAGCAGCACATCTCTCCTCACTGGTTCCTCCATCAACTGTGTCAGAAAGCGATCACCAATGCACTGCAGGAACCTCCTGGGCTATGTGTGCCTCACTTCATGGCCTTCCCAGCAAATATCAGGGTGACTGAAGACTCCCATGAGCACCAGGCACATGATTGTCAAGTTAGCTCCAGCTCTCTGTAGAAAGCCTCATCGACTTCCTCTTCCAGATCAGGTCTAAATCTGTGGAAACACGAACAATACTCCATCCTTGTTGGTAAAAAAATCCATCTGGATAATTATGGTTGGCTTCCAGAGCACCTTGGCAAGACCTGATCCACTTTAACAGTTAATAGACACAAAGAAGCAACAGACATCACACCACTTAAAAGGAGCAAAGTCACCCTGGAGCACAGACAACAAAGTAACAATAAATATCTTGTCTGTTCATCTCCAAACTGAAATGGTGGAAGCCCGAACACCCACCCCTGCACTGAAAGGTGAGTGCAGACCCAGCACAGAGAACATGGAGAAAATGAACACAAGTGATGAGAGCCCTAAAACCTACAAGCTCTCACTCAAAGCTGGTCAGTGGGCTGAAAGGAGATGAAGCAATTTGTTCTCACAGGCTCCAGTGCCAGCATTTTCTGAAGGTCATCAACAAGGACTAAAAGAAAAATGCTATACAATTAACTATCAAATTCAAACAGTAATTACTTAATTTCACCATTTCTGAGGCCTGGGAACCCTGCCAGAGAGGGCTTTGCAAGGGAGGGAGATTAGTCGGGCATCTGAGGCACATCCACAGGGGACCCTGCTGCACTTGCCAGCAGGACCCATGGTTAGGATGGGAAGGAATCTCCTCTAACTATCATTTAAACACAGTTACCCTAACACTATGGTTAGAAAACCAGCAGTGGCTAAAACTATGGTCAAGGAAATCCCAAACGAAGGTTAGACTGCTTCTGACCACTGGAAATGACTTACCACTTCCAAAGCTTCTCATCTAGGATCACCATCCTTCTCACCACACACATGCCCATCCCTTCCCTTCACCATTTCTTAGGGGTTTTGCTTACAGGAACAGTCTCATTTATGACCATCTACACTACTCTGCTCTTACAAAGCCTACTAAGAGGACAGCACCAGTCATTTTAAACTAGAAAAATCAAATGAGATAAATAATTTCTGAATATACAAACCCCACCTTTATTATTTAGGTCCAGTGTGAACAGGAGAAGAAAAACAGCTGCAGAGCACAACCTTGAGAGACTGAAGTCTCCAGCTCTGAAGCATTTCAAAGTAGAGCTGAAGACGAGTGTTTATCAGGAATGATTAACAGAAAACTGTTCTTGCCTTGTTTCAAATCAGTTTGTTCAGTTTTGTGCTTGTTTTGGGGATTTTTTTCTTCTTTGGTTTAGGACTTCCATGTTGACTTTAAGTAGTAAACCCCTTTCCAACCTGAAACAAAGCAAGCTTTTTTTTTCCAGGAAAGCTATATATGGCCAAGCATCCCAGCTGAGGACAATTCATTTCCAGGTCAGTACATAGTAAAAGTTATTGATTCAGATTTCCTAGAAATTACACACGAAGTGCAACTGTTACATCATAAATAAAGAAAGGTGGCAGACGGAGAGATGGAAATGGGAATATGATTCCACTGAAGTAGTTTTCTTCTTTTCCTGTGCAAATATTCTTCATTTTTGGTTAGTGAGAACATCCCAGAGGAATTTGACTGTCCTACACAAGTTACTACCTTGCAGTTTGTTGGTTTTTTTTAACTGAAGAAAAAGAATTTAGTTTCACATGAAAAAAAAATTGAGCTTAATGGCAAAGGTTACCTTTCTTTTGCAAGTGATTTTAACGCCTAGATGGCTTGCTGTTTTCACATCTATTCATTGATTTTATTTTGTCCGCATAGTAAATGTTTTAGTTGCATGGCTTCTAAATGCTGCTGCACTAAAAATAGCTATTTAATTTGTGTCAAAGTGGCAACATTGCTTTCTGGCATCTCCTGTAGGATACTCTACTGGTCCTTGTCTAAGGGATTACATTAATTAGCAGTGATCCTATCTCCCAGAGACTGGGGTCATGTCTTCTGTGCTATCCAAACAATTAACACAACTGGAAAGCGATTCTCTGATTACAGATTACTTCTCAAGAAGTACAGTTGTGTTCAGAAGATTCCTTCCAGGTTTTACTTTCAGTTCTGCATAGTCTGCTTCTTCCACTCCATGATACTGTTCCCAGTTGAAAACCGGGCTTCTCAGAGAGCTTCTCATTTTGTAAATTGTCTGAATTATACGTTTATAGCTTTTGAATGAGATCTACCCATTTCTTGAGGTATCAGTAACATGTTGAAAAGCATCCTTAAATATTTGTATTATGCAACCTAAATCTGATTAAAAACTGCCTTAGGAACTTCACTATTTGATGGATGCACACAAGACCCTGAAAGGGTTTATAAACATACTGAGCTTGCCATGGAAAGCTGATGCTTTTAGCAAGATGAAGGTGTCCTGAAAAGTACATTCTTGGGCAAAATATATACCTATGTGTATCTACGAATTAAAACATACTTCCACAACTCAAGGTGGAATTTTGGAGGGACAACAAAGATCGAACCCTTATTATTTTCACCCAGAAGTTACTCCTGTAGCTGAATTTGCCTTCAAGCTTTCTTATCTGCTGAGAAGGCGGCAAGGAAGACCTTTGTAGAATAGAGGTCCTGCAGGTTTCACTGTACGAAAGCAAAAGTTTTCCATTGCACTTATGTATGCCTGCTTAGATTTTTGAGGTCAATGCTCAAATTATTAACTATGTTAGAAAAAAAACCCCACCAGATATTCCCTAATATAAATGATTACCAAGTCAAGGCAGGTTTAAGTGGGAGCTGGTTTAGGTCCAGTCAACTACCAATGGATCACAACAGCTCCAACCCCCTGGACCAGTTTAGTAATGCAGAACACACACACAGTTCCACTATTCTTCTTGCACAGATTTGGGTGAAGGGTTTTTGTTTCTTCATACTTCTCAACATGTACCCTGCATCTCTTTCAAGTTGCATCAAGCCTGTGAACTGATTTGGATCACAAAAGTCAACCTGAGATAATCAAAAAACACTCAAGGACCATCACTAACAAACCCTCCAAGCACTGGTTTAATTGACCTATTGTTTTCCCTCGGATTTCCATTTCCTACTCACCTCCTTTCACAGCCAGCTCAGGAATCATAGAATACCTTGGGTTGGAAGGGACCTCTGAAGGTCATCCAGTCCAACCCCCCTGCAATGAGCAGGGACATCCTCAGCAAGATCAGGTTGCTCAGAGCGTCATCCAGCCTGGCCTTGAATGTCTCCAGGGATGGCGCTTCCACTAGCTCCCTGGGCAGCTCATTCCAGTGTCTCACCATCCTCGGAGTAAAGAACTTCTCAACATCCAATCTAAATCTACCCTGCCCTAGTTTAAAACCACTGCCCATAATCCTATCACTACAAGCCCTTGGAAACACTCACTCCACAGCTTTTCTGTAGGGCCCCTTCAGGTACTGGAGGCTGCTCAGAGCCTTCTCTTCTCCAGACTGAACAAGCCCAACTCCCTCAGCCCGGCCTCACAGGAGAGGTGCTCCAGCCCTCTAACCATTTCTGTAGCCCTCCCTCTGGACCCACCCCATCAGGTCCATATCCTTCCTGTGTTGAGGGCTCCAGGGCCAGTTTGCTACTCCAAGAGGAATTTACAAGGTGCATGATGAAAATCATCCAGTCACAGGCTAACGTAGGCTGGAAGGGGCTACACATCAAAGGTTACAAAAGTCCACCTGGAAAAAAGTCCACTTTTCCAGCAGCTTGGCTATAAGGACACTGTGGAAGACCATATCCAAAGCCTTGATGAAGTTGAGCTACACAGCTGCTCCCACTGTATCCAAAAGGTCCCATATGAACTCGTTCTTGGACCTTAGCAGGGACTGCAGGAAGGCTGACCTTTTGAATTAAAGATGTCTTCTAAAAATAGCCCCTATTTCTCAAGATTATGCTGTCTCCAAATAGCATTTCCTACAGTGAGACAAAATAAGACTCATAATCTGTATTTTTCCTAACTTCTCTTAGTATTACTGAAGGTATTTTACAACATTCTGGAAAGGTAGAGCAAGAATAACTGAGCGTACCTGGCTTTATTACAGCTATTTATGGCTTTTCATATTTAAGTACCAAATCATCATTTATATGCATAAAACAGTGTGACAAGCTTTCTGCAGATAGTTTGGGGGGGTTGTATCTCGCAGAACGCCAGACAGTCTAGAGTAAAAATGGATTCAGGGTGACCGAAGACCAACATTATTAACTGCACTGTAGCAGCTGCTCTGTTCCACACCATATTAATATAAATAACTTGGATTCCATGTGGCTATTTTAATAAATTACCAAAATATAAATGCCCGTGAAGGTCTTCACGGTCTGCAGGAGACAACACAGTATATCCTTTACAAAAGTGGAGTATGAACTGCAATTTATGCAAAAGGAGAAAGCAAGACAAAGTTCACACAGCAGGTGACAGAAACCATACTCCAGGTTTTCTGGCAGACACTGTGGCCGTGGGACAGCTCTCAGCCTGGAGTTATTGTTGAAAAGGGACTTTTGCTCCAATTAAGGAAAAAAACCCCACATAGTTCATACCAGTCATCTGCTGTCAACACCCTGGAATCTGCTTTTTTAAAAGAGAGACAGCTCCTGAAGTTTTTGGCATTTTTAGATGCATATTTATTTCTGTTGCACATTTATGTTCTTCAAAGTGAAAACAGAGGGCAAAGATATCAAATCTGTTAACAGTCTACCAAACTCTAAGGAAAAATGTTTACTTTGGAGACTACTCAGAAATGGCCCCATTTGTTTTTGGCATGGTCACAGCTACAGAGCACACTAGCTACAGCTGGAGGTTGGAATCATCATGGGAAACCATCATGGGAATTGTAGGATGGCAGGGGTTGAAAGGGACCTCTGGAGAACATACAGTGCAACCCCCATACCAGAGCAGGGTCACCCAGGGCAGCCCACACAGATCCAGGGGGGTTTAGAAAGTCTCCAGAGGAGACTCCACCACCTCTCTGGGCAGCCCATGCCAGGCTCTGTCAACCTCACAGTCAAGAAGTTCCACCTCATGTTGAGGTGGAACCTTCAATGCTCAAGTTTTCACCCGTTGCTGTAGTGCCTATTGCTGGGCACTACAGAAAAGAGCCTGGCCCCTTCCATTTGACACCCACCCCTCAGATATTTATAAACACTAATATGGTCCCGTCTCAGTCTTCTCCTCTCCAGACTAAACAGCCCCAGTTCCCTCACTCTTTCTTCACAGGGGAGATGCTCAA
>VWZY01011185.1:84909-127993 GCA_013399075.1 Chloroceryle aenea
CCTGGATTTGTTGCTGTGTGGGCTGCCCTGGGTGACCCTGCTCTGGCAGGGGGGCTGGACTCAATGATCTCCAGAGCTCCCTTCCACCCTCTACCATTCTATGAGTCTATGACTCAGATAAGAAGAAAGTCTACGTTACTGCAACATCACCTTTTGGGCCAAGTGAGAAGGCCTTTACCTATTCCTAGACACATCTCTTTCTCTCCCTTCTCAACCCTAACCATGTCATCTCTCGAAGCAGATGATCACAGCTTTCCTCTCTGAAGGGACCCTCTACTGTGGCACTCCTGCTGGGCACAGTCAGCCCAATTGTCAGCTGTCTGTGCAAGCAATTCATAGAGAAATCTGTTATTCAATCTTCTTGCTGACTACATACACATTAATGAACTCCACAATGAGCAGCAATTCTTTTCTGGATCGGGTCTATTATTCACAGCCACCCTACAGAAAAAGGCTTTATGCTCCTCCTGAATGTCTGCAACACACTGGGGACCTGCTGGACACAGTTCACAGGATGTGGAGGGGGGAGGGACGGGGCTGCCTTTAGCTGGTTTCATTCTTCAGCAGTCATCTGTCTCCTTTGATGGCACTAACCCTGATTTGAGCGAGGCACAAATAGCATTGGAACATCTCAGAAATGCCTTGGCATTTTACTGTCCAGGTCACTTAACATTATTATAGCGCAAAACGCTAACTGAAAAGTGTCAACACGTTGAGAGTTAAGAAAAAGTTCTGTAAAAAAGCCCCTTTGTCCCTACCCCATCCACAGGGCTCCACTTCAGGAGCTCTGCTGCAAGTTGCCTCAGGTTTTCAAAACAATAGTGGCGGAAGTGTTTCAGGAGAAAGCATGGCAAGCCAAATACTGAAGCTAATGATATTTGCAGATGCATAATAAGCATCTCATAAGCTGAGCCGAGCAGGATGCTGCAAGAAAATAATTATCCTCTGCAGAAAACTGAGAAAATGGGAAGGAGGATGGTTAACAGATTAATGAAAGTCCTACCAGCTCTTTAGGTCTATAAGTCCCCCCTTGCACCCTCTCACTGCTGCCAGCTCAAATCATGTTGTTCAAGCTACAAAAGTCAACCAGACTAGCTCACGTTTGAGTTACTAGATCCACAAGGCACGTGCTCACCTGGGATCTCAGGATTGGGCAGCATCCACCTCCTTTTGTCTTTCCACTGGTACTCCTATTCCAGGAACAAAAAGATGGCTCATGGAAGGGGGTCATGGAAATCCACCATCCATGTCCTGCAGATGGTCTCAGTCCTGTAACATGGATGCGGCTACAAGAAGCCAAGTGTGAACAATACTTAAGAGCCTTTCAACCTTGTCTGTCTCCTCCTACTTCTCCGAACTCTGCTCCTGTCCCAAAGCACAGTGCAATGGGACAGGAAAGGAGAGGAGCACATCATGGACATTTACAGTGAAGAAAACAATGTACATTAAAAGCAAACTAAAGAATGGACACTCTCTGACAGCATCCATCCCAGCGATGTACACAAGCTCGCTCTTGTCCTCAACAGCAATACTTTGTTTTGGATAACAGGGTAACCCAAAAACTTATGAAGGAATACCTGCTTAGGTACATAGATGAACTTCGAAAGTTCACCCTTCCCTTTCAAAGTAAGGGAAGGAGATCTGGAAAGCATCCTGCATTTCTAGGGTCCTTTAGCATACTGGAGACTTAGAGCTGTTGATCATCACGCTGGAGGCAATGTCATACATCTCCCATTACATGTGCCATTGCATCACACAACTGAACTACCAGCAGTGCTTTTGAGAGCTGTACTAAATGTCTGAAGGAAAGTATTTGAGAAATAATGGAATACTTGGGGAAAATAGGTATTTTCTTTTTGGTAAATAGAGTGAATATGGATCATTTGACTAATGAAACCCTTTTACCTTCTGAAACCGGGTGTCTTTTAACAGCTGTACTGGTTTTGTAACAGAAACTCTGCGTTACCCAGAAACAGGCAGAGGCAGCAAATGGAGTAGGACCCCCCCAGCAATGGAAAAGACATTGAGAGACACATCTGTAGCACAGGCTCCATACACAACACCACTTTCCTTAGGACAAAATTGCTCCACAGCTTCCAAGGAGAGTAGCCCACAGATACAGCTGTTCTGAACATTACACCGGCGCTTTCAGCAGGACATAAATAACCGCAAGAAGTCCCAATGCTGTCATCATCTAGGATACCAAGAAAAGCAGCAACAACTTAACCTAGCAGACCTTCCATTTAATTAAACTTTTCATTAGAAATAGTACTGTGCTTATGAGTCGTCATCTCAAAAGAGTGTTGTGAATGCAAGCCAAGAATGGGTATCTTGGGTTTACTTTGTGTTTTCTTCATGTCAGCTTAATATCTTTACTCACCATGTGAAATACTCTCAGATTTAGAGTTTAAGTCAGCCTTTTGTGCCTGCAGAGCAGTAAATGTGCTTTTGTTTTCTCCTCTCAGTTGGAGACTACTTTCAGGGACACCAAAATAATCACTGTTGACTGGACTAGCTGTCACACTAAAGAGGTGAAACCAAAAGCCATCGTGCACCCTTGTTTTGTTTGCAAACAGGCTGTAATCTGTTACTCACAGTCACAAACATATCCACAAGCCCTGTGAGAAACATCACCTAAAACCAAGGGGCATAATGGACAGACCCTAAATTCCTGATTTCACACCCAAGTAGAGGCTAGGTTTTCACCCTCCAAACTTAAAAGTGCCTTGGAAAAGATAACGCTCCTGCTTGCAGAGGACAAGAGAGAAGGACTGGGACTTCTCTTTCCAGTTCAGGCTGCTCCACAGCTGACAGAACCCAGTGACAGCTAGATTAAGTCTTTTTATTGGAACAAGGGCTTTATTAGAATTTGGAGAACAATCTAAGTAAAAAAAAAAAAAAAAAAAGCTCACCATTTCCTCTCTAGCATCTCTTTGAGACAAGAGATGTGAATCTTTGTCTGCAGCTGGCTGAGAACAGCTTGATTATCCATAAAATGCCAGATTTTACCTTGACTTTTCTATGAGCCAGAGAGTAGAAACTTATTCTGTGCATTTTTTCTTTCTGTCACATCATAAAATACTAAAGATTTATTTTTCACTGTACCCTCCCCTTTACCCTCAGCTCATGTTAACCTATTCAAAAATAAGGCAACTGGCCAGAAAACTGAAAGCCAAAAACTTCAGTACATCAAAAAGGCTAACACAGAGTTCTCTGTATGTTTTATTTTTCAGCTGTGACTCGTGCTTCTTTTTCACAGATAGTGCTGGTTACATAAATGACATTATATAAATACAGAAAGAAAATGAAGAAACACACCTGGAACAACAATCAAACTCAGGAAGCAAAAGGAAAAAGAACTTCTCACAGAATCATTGAACAGTAGGGATTGGAAGGGACCTCTGAAGTTCATTGTGTCCAACCCCCCTGCCAGAGCAGGACAAGAAACTTTTGTTGATCTGAAGTCAGTTAAATGCAAACTGTATGTTTTACAGCCTAGACCGCGAATAAAATCTAATGCTGGATTTCTTCCAGACTAATCTGTGAATTCTCATACCAAACATACTTCAGGAGTCCACTGTTACACGTATCTTGCCGAGCCTCGCTCCTTGCAAGATACTGGGGGACAGAAGAGTTTTGGTACCATGTGGAATTTCACAGTTTCCTTTAAAGCAAATGAAGGGGATTTGATGCGCATGAGACAGACCTGGCAGTGCTCTTGAGAAGAACAAAGATGGTTACAGCAGTTAACCTCATGTTAACTGCTCACGTTCTTCTCTTCTTTCCTGACACCACTGTACATCTCACCCAAGCTCTACCCATGGCCAATCCCTCTGCTTTTAAACCTTTATGTAACAGGAGTTGTACCTAATTCTGATTAAACCAGCAATTCTCTTGCGGTGTTCTCTCAGCAAGTTCCTCTAGGCAATCTGTCCCCCATTGGAAAGGGTTATTTCTGTAACACATCAACATTGGTTCATATAGTACATCAGTGTTGGTTCATATAGCACATCAATGTTGGTTCATACAGCACATCATCTGTCTCACAGGAACCAGGATGACCACGCTGGATTAACGAGTAGGCAGATGAAGAGGCAATAATACTGCATTCAACAAAAGGCATCAAGAAAACCTCCGAAGCCCAGTCCCAGATACTCCATGGTTAGTGATTCCATACTAGAAATGAAAGGATTTGTAATTAAGAGTACTGAGCAATAAACCTCATTTGCAGAAAATATATCAGGAGAAACACAACAAACAGCAAACTTTTCCTAACAGTTTCCTAACTGTTTCCAAACAGTTTCCTAAATATACTTTCAGCTTGCAAAAGCTAAACAGTTCCAGTAATTGCTGGTACACAATGATGTAGGTATAATTTTTAAGCTCTGGGAGGAAATCTGGCATCTTCACAGTAGACAGCATGAGGAAAATAATAACTTTAGTAAGAATGACAGACTGTAGCCTTCAACAGCACACCTCCTCTCCACAGTATTAAACCTCTTCTTCAAATGTGGAGCGTTATTTATTGCCCAAGTGAGGAAATGGCAAAGAAGGAAGAGGGAAAAAACCCAAATCCTCAGGTTTGTCTCATTCTCACCAAACATTTAAACATTTTCATTTTATTCTTTTTTTCAAGCTGTTCACTTGCCTCTTCTTCTTTTTTCCCCATTACGCTAGAGTTTTTTGTGCTTTTTAAAATGCATTTTTAGGATACTAAAGCTCTGATTAAACAGGCAAGAAAAGGAGTTGATCCTCACCAAAGAGTTTGTGAGAAGCCCAAGTTGTGGCCTCTATGCCACAGCATGAAGACAGAAACACACCAATTGATACGTATATACATATATATAGGGTCAGGACATGCAGGCTTTTCATTCCTCCCCATCTTTCCCTTTCAAGGATGAAACAGCCATCCCTCCAAAGTAAAGGAGACCAGATATTTTTATTTTTGCTTATGGGAAATAAAGGAAAACTTAAGTTTGAAGCAACAGACATCATGGAAAAGAGGTAGGCAAGGAGTCCTAAAGCAGAGCTGAAACCTATGGATGAGGTGAGGAAAGTCTGAGCGGCTGAGTCATCATGCAAGAAGATTCTTGTGAGATTCCCCAATATATTCTGGCACATGCAGTGGCTTACTAAAGTATCAGCTCAGTGCTGAAATCACAGCCTCATGTCTGCTGTCTGTCACCTGCAGGACCAAATCATTGCGCTCTCAGTTGACACCAACAGGCTCCCAAAACTCTTCTTACAGCAAGTCCTCAGTGCTCTTCAATTGCTTGTGGTCATTACTCAACAGTTAACAGTGTGTTGGAGATGCTGCAGCTCCTCAGAGCTGGAGCTCATTGTGGATAGCTGCACAGGCTTTTAAGGGGTTTGATTCTGCAGTCCAAGCAGGAACAGAGAAAGCTTTTGTTCGCTCAACTTCTGTGCCGCAAGCTTGTTGAGAAGGACCTCCTTCCAGCACTTAGAGGTTGATTTAGCTGCTTCTGTTACCATTCAACCCTTGGCCACACAAATATCACCACTGATGGCCATTCTCATACACTTGTTCTGTACGAAGGAATTTGAAATGTCTGGTTCAGCTTGTCAGGGAACACATGGCAATCCAAAGGCTCTAATAACCAAGACACTGAGGTTGGAGTGCTTTTTTGTCTGCAGTGTCTATGTTGCATAGCCCACTTTCACCATTGCACTGCATTTGAACTTGCATAGGATTCAGGTAATTTTTCATGGCCAAGCCTATGCTCACACAGAAGAGCAGATATGGCCTCCAGCTAAATGGCACTGAAATTAGGGGAACTGTACAAATGTTGCTAAAAAATATTTCTGGAATGGGTCCTCGATTACTACAGCAACAAGATTAAATAAGTCCCTTAACAATATGCAAGGAAATCACAGAATGGTGAAGGTGGAACGGACCTCTGGCGATCATCTGATCCAAACTCCCTATTAAAGTAGGATCACCTAGATCAGGTTGCACATGAACACATCCAAGTGGGTTTTAAATATCTCCAGAGCAGGAGACTCCACAACCTCTCTGAGCAGCCTATTGTGCTCTGTCACCCCACAGGAAAGAAGTTTTTCCATATGTTGAGGTGGAATTTCCCATGTTCCAGTTTGGGCCCATTGCCCCTCATCCTGTCACTGGGTACCAATTAAAAGTGTCCAGCCCCATTCCCTTGACACTCTCCCTTTAGTTATTTATAAACATTAATTACATCCCTTCTCAGGCTTCTCTTCTCCAGACTGAACAGCCCCAGGGCTCTCAGGCTTTCCTCACCACAGAGATGTTCCAGTCCCTTCATCATCCTTGTAGCCTCCCTTGGACTCTCTCCAGTATTTCCCTGTCCCTCTTGAACCGGGGAGCCCAAAACCAGACACAGTACTCCAGCTGTGGTCTCACTAGGGCAGAGCAGAGGGGGAGGAGAATGTCCTTCAACCTGCTGGCCACACTCTTCTTAGCACACCACGGGAGACCACTGGCCTTCCTGGCCAACGACCTTCCTGTCCACCAGGACTCCCAGGTCCTTCTTTGCAGAGATGCTTTCCAGGAGGTCAGCCCCTGACCTGTACTGGTGCATGGTGTTGTTCCTCCCCAAGTGCAGGACTCTACACTTGCCCTTGCTGAACTTCATGAGGTCTTCCTTTGCCCAGCTCTCCAGCCTGTCCAGGTCTTGCCAGATGGCAGCTCAGCTCTGGTGTTTCAGACATTACTCCCAGTTTTGTCTCACCAGCAAACTTGCTGAGGGTACATTCTGTCCCTTCATCCAGGTCATTGATGAATATTTTGAACAAGACTGGACCTAGAACTGACTCCTGGAGAACACCGCTGGCTACAGACCTCCATCTGGACTCTGCACTGCTGATCCCAACCCTCAAAGCTCCGTCCTGTTCACCACCTCCATGACCATTCATCCAACTCATACTTCCTGACCTCACCTATAAGAATGTTACGTTAAAAGCCTTCCTGAGGCTTCCTGTTTAGTGACACTCATGTAATTAACATGGCAATTAATGCTGGAGAAGAAACCTTCTTTCTTCCTGAGATACTTTTTAAGACTCCTACTGGGTTAAGCCCAGGGCCTCCGAAGTTTTTCAAAGGAGCAAAGAAAAGAAAAATTACTGAAAATTCAAGATCACATTTTTTGTCTGAAAGAAGCAGAAAAGAGGATTAAAACTGGAATTTGATCACTTCAATTTGAGCACCTCAGTGACTGATCTTGTGGTCTCAGGCTGAGGATGGAAATGTAGCCTGCAAATTCGAGAAACCTCTCCCAAGCAGCAGAAAAATGGCATTAGAAGCCCTCTGGTTTCAAAGACACAGAGCCTTATCACACTAATCTCTTGCACATGATTCCCAGGGGTATCTACTGACCAAAAGAGACCACCTTTAATAGCACTGGCATGGATCACTGCAGTAAAAAAAATGCATCTCTAGGAATAAGTTGCTGAAATCCTGAAAGCCCATAAAAATAAAAAAGGCTTAAAGCAGTTTTGGGACTTTCACTTCCCTTTCTTCACTGAATAATGACCACTATAGCAGCTCACTTCATAAGAAAGTCCAGGTTTTAGATTGCTTTAGTCATATCTCTTTCTGTCTCTCTCTCAAAAAAAAAAAAAAAAAAGCATGAGATTCTGCTACTCACATGAAGATACAACTCTTCTTGCCTCATCTGAAATGCAACCACTGATATAGTTAATTAAAAGTTTAAAACTTGAGAGACCTTATGCTGAGTGGGTGGAGATCAAGAATGATCAGAAAGGAAAAAAAAATTCATTTGTCATAAATAGAAAGGTATGTTACACAGGAGCTTCTCTTCCTTCAAATAAGCGTTTGCAGAAACAGGAACTATCACAACACACGGAACACATGGCCAAGCCCAAACCTGTTTCTTGTTTGCAAGACACGTGCAAGACTGCAACGAGCAGTACCTTACTTTAGTGAGCTTACGCAACGTCAAAAGCCATGAAAGGAAGGGAAAAGAAAGGAAAGATCACAGTCTGGCCTGCTGAATGACAAGGGGATAAAAAGAATTGTGGTTTTTTTTTCCAAGACCAATCTTTTTTTTAAAAGACCATCTTTTTTTTCAAGGCTAATTCAGCAAGACCAGCTGGAAACCTTTCCTCAGAAATGCTCTGGTGTGTGTTGTTTCTCAGGAAGTCATTGGCAGCTGCTGGCCTTTGCAGAGTACCACAGAATCGTAGAGTGGTAGAGGTTGGAAGGGAGCTCTGGAGATCAGTGAGTTCAGCCCCCCTGCCAGAGCAGGGTCACCCAAGGCAGCCCAGGGCAGATCCAGGGGAGGCTGGAAAGTCTCCAGAGAAGGAGACTCTACAACATCTCTGGGCATCCTCTTCCAGGCTCTGTCACCCTCACACCAAAGAAGCTTCTCCTCATGTTGAGGTGGAACCTTCTATGCTCACATCATCTGGCCTTTTTAAAACTTTCATTGAAGATGTGTTGGACATCATTCCATTCCACCGCATTCCCGTGACCTGTTTAAGCTGTGCTTTCTGAGGGATTTTCGTGGAGGCATTTTATTTGTTTGTGTTCCAAGATCCATGTTCACCACCCTTAAAAAAACCCATATCCAATAGCCATCGGAATAGAATCAGAATCCCAGGCAGGGAGTTGAGTCGCCATCCCTGGATGTGTTTAAAAGCCACCCAGAAGTGGTGCTGGGGGATACGGCTGAGTGGTGGACTGGGCAGAGCAGGGTTAATGGTTGGACTGGATGCTCTTAAAGGTCTTTTCCAACCTTGATGATTCTTTGATTCTATTCTAACCTCCACTGCTCAAAAAGTGCAGAGAAAGCACGCAGTCTCACTGAGAAGGCATTGACATCCACCTCCCATCCCACAGCAACCCAGAAAGAGCTGAAGTTAACCATAGAGGGTGGAGAAAGCGAGAAACGCATTTTCATGGGCTGCATTTAAACAATAGCTGTACTGTGAGATGGGGAATGCTAAATGCTGCTTTCTTTCAGCTGCCTACATTTCAAGCCTGGATAGTTGACCTTCAGAGATTGAATAAAATCTGCCTTCTAGAGCACAATGGGCTGCCAGGGGTAAGGTGACCTATCAAGATAACAAAAAGAATTAACCAGACAAAACCCAGTATCACTTGCAAGAAGTAAAAATTACACTGAGTTATCAGAATCAGATTTTATTTCTTCATGTGGCTTGTTTACTTATTTGTTAGGCTTTTTGTCTTCTGGAATTAACTCGATTATTACTGTCCATACCAACATCTTTAGTAAACAGAAACACCATCTTTGCAAGATCCCCAGAGACTTCTCAAGGACATCAGAGCAGAAGATAGTTTGCTATTCTTACTGATAAAAACATGACATGGGAAAGATTCTTGGGTCTGATGAATCAGTGACGCTTCACTGACCTCCACTATAAGACTAACACTGCTTTTTTCCACTGTTGTTCCTCACTCTGGCTCTGTGTGCTGTAGGCATCTGGCAGAGGTTATCAACGACTTTTCCCCAAACTCACACTCGCAGTTAATGACTTTTAAACTTAATATCCTGGCACCAAGGAAACATATGCATATTGACTAAAGTGTACGCAGTAGCTACCTATGTAACTGGCAAGAAACGAGCGCGCTTCAGGAATTCCAAAGCATTTACTGATGACACAAGATGTTTGGTTTTGTTTTTTTCTTGATTCCCATTACACAACATCTAAGAAATAATAATATTTTTTCTGAAATTCAGTCCCATTCACATCTCCATCACTTTTAAAAATGTAAACATCACAGCATTATTTCTGGTAAGACCAGACAGAATCCCACCCCAAATGTTAAGCAGACCGGTTGGTGCTCAGGACACCTGCTGAATTCACATCAGGAACTGGATTCTGCTTTTCTCCAACATAAGCTCACTGGCTTGGCTTGTCCTTTCCTGCTATATTTTTTCCATCATCTTTAAATATATATACACAAGGTGGGTAATTAGGGCATTCCTTAGGATGAGTAATTAACATTCTCTACTTCCTTCCAAACACAACCAAACAGTAAGCAAGAAAAAAACCCCTACAAACCCATTTGGAAAAAATGTCTAAAAGAACTGTTGTCTAAAAGAATTGTTGTCCAGTTGTACATTGTAGAGGCTGTACAATCTGGTAGTGAACAAACATGTATTTATCCTAAACACAGATCCAAGACTACATGGCTAATAAAATAATACAACGCAATATTGCTCTCTATTTCCTAACAAAATCCCCACGCATAGAAATTCACAGTATCAATGGGAGTTCTTTGCTTTAGCTCTTAAAAGAGGGGTGCCAGAAAGTCATACTGCTTTTCTTGTCAAAGTTAAATGAAAGAAAAACATTTCTGTAGATGGCATTGACCCCGGGATGTACTTCAGGAACTGATGCTTGTGCAGTTTGCATCAGGAACATTCCGAAGCTACACTAAGGTGAGGTACTGACTGGTCCTAATTTGCACAGGCTCATTTGTTTTCCAGACCTACTGGCATAATTTAAGTTGTACTTCTATTGGCACTTCATTCCCACACTTTGTACCTCTAGGTGTCTTTAGAAACTTACTCGGGACGTAAGTGGAAAACATCAAACATCAAACACCCCCAAACCTTTAGTTATTTAATCAACTGCCACGTAAAATATCAAAGGCATCAGAAGATGGGAATCACCACCTTCCTTTCACAAAAGGGAAGCAGTAAAATCAACAGGATCTGAAGTCATCCCGTGGGTCAATGGCAGACAAGATGATGATTTGGGCCGCACAGTGCTATGCAACTGCAACACAACTTTGTGTCACCTCTCAAAAAGCAGTGAAGACCTTGCATGCAAATCTGGCAGATGTTAAGTGCTAGGAAGCAGAGTTCTGGAAACCGAAGCTCTGGCTTATAACCATTTTTATTTTGATGGCTGCTTTTTAAACTGTTCATTAAGAAAATACATATAGTGAAAGTTACATTTGAATATGAAATAGCTAATAATTGCTGGGAAATCAAAGTAGTTATACTAACAAATAATATATGAATATGCAGTGTGTTATTTAATTAACCTGGGATAATTTTAAAGGCAAACATCTAGCAAGGCTGGAAAGCTGATACTTAGAAATTAACTCCTACAAGAACCTTCTTTGGGGACAATTACCTCAAGACTAAATGGTTTTCTTAACACATGCACCATAAGGCAATCTGCAAAGCCTGGCAGAGTGTTGTGACCTGTTCCATACAGCACGCTAGATTAGCTGGGCTTTACATCTCTGAAAGCTCCCTGTGACATTCCAAACACAGGTATGCCATCGAAGAGAACGTAGCAGGTGCAGAAAATACAAGTGGAGTTACATTTTAGTATCTCCACAGTGGTAGCTTTACAGATGTCAGAGCTTTTTCTGAAGTCAGAAGCACCAAGGAATTAATACCCAGGATTATCATATCCCTTGTGTGTGTGAACACAAGAAGTCTCTTAACTTATTATCACAGAGGCTCAGGCCTGCCCTGACATGAGAAGCATGACTCTACTCTTACGGCACTCTGGAGATAGGCAGCCCTAAAGCATGCTGTTGAAAAAAGCTAAATAAATAGGAAAATAGATGAGCATTAGGGAGCAGTAAATCACCACAACAGAACCAAACAGCAGGTGACAGTCTGTTCCAGGTTACAGATGGCAATGGATTCAGGCTGCAGCCCTGCAAGATTTCCTGTTTGGGAAGGCACAAATCTGGGATATTCTGTATTTTAAACTGAAAAAAAAAATAATAAATAAGCAATGACTTTGTAAATACAGCTCATTCACCTGCCTCAGTCAAGTCCATCAGACTGACTTTTCCTACTTGAGCTCCATGTGCACTTTCACTCCCTTTAAAAACCAGCAATGAGAAAACCTGACCTGGAGAAAGAAGTTTTAGAAACAATCCCTCTGGGGAGGACACTCCAACTGCCAAGACCTGACTCAGTTCTGTGTCCAGTGTAATCAAAATCCCACGTTGTACTGAGTCAGCAACAGAGACGGAGAGGTTTGGTTCTGTAAACACCAGACAATTCTGCTTGCAGTAACTTAGTTCCCTCCCTCTCCTCCCATCCTGTCACTTACCAAGGGCTTGGTTTCATCTTCATCCTTGAAATAGTAAAGCTGGTCACCCTTGAGAACAAACCAACGTGTGTGCCAGGTCTTGACGAAGCCTCCTTGCTTCCGCAGCCACCCACGCTTAACAGTGCTGTGTCGGCCTTGGCTGGGAGGGGGAGTCTCTGAGGAGCCAGCATGTTCTTCCATATTGGGACTAGGATACTCTTCTGTCGAGAAAATAAGAGGAAAAGGCAAAAGAATTAAGATTATTTTCCATACAGTAACTTGCTCCTTTTAAAACAACTGGAAATGAATCATGCCCCCACTACAGAGGTGGGCTAGAAAAACATTTAACATCTGCTTGATTATTCTCACACTATCACCCCATCAGGTGAGAGAATATTACTTTTAAAAGACAACAATGATCATAAAATATTAGACTGGTAGGGTTGGAAGGGACCACTGGAGATCATCAAGGGCCCCAAAACTGGCACAATATTCCAGATGTGGCCTCACCGGGGCAGAGTAGAAGGGGAGGAGAACCTCTCTAAACCTACTAATAGTCCCCAGCAGGAGGATTTGTGGCTGCCCAGAGGTGCTGAAAAAATAGTTGTAATGAGGCTGAAAAGCCACACAGAGCTTGGTCAAGTTTAATTCCACGCTTCAGCTCTGGTTTTGATGCACTTCTCACGCCTTGAGTTGATGCACCAAAATTACGCATGGTTTGCCAAATACCCTGAGTAAGTGTGGCCAGATCCACAGCCACTGCAGTCAGGGAGTTGCTTGCAGAAGGGGATATGCAGCTGCTCTTGCATTTACTGTCACTGTCACTTTACATGGACTTCAGTAAAACACAGCAAAAAAAAAACCTCCTTGTCTTGTGGGGTACATTAAAACCTAGAGAAGCAGATCATAGAATCACAGGATGGTAGGGGTTGAAAGGGAGCTTTGGAGATCATCGAGTCCAACCCCGCTGCCAGAGCAGGGTCACCCAAGGCAGCCCACACAGGAAAGCTGTTTCTTTATTCCCTGAAAGCCTGTTGGGAACCTTCCCTGGGGAGGTCTGTCAGTGAGAAATACGCTGCTTTCCTTAGTTTGAAGATGTACTGGAAATGCATTCCTTACTGCTGCCCGTAATCCAGCAGAGCTCAAGGAGCAGCTGCTGTCTTCCTCGGTGCATGTTAAAATATCCTACAATGTACTTGGAACAAACCTTTTGCCTCTTGCCTGCCTTTTCACAAGTCAGTTAGGGATCACCCTGCTGAAAAGCAGCAGCATGGAGAAAGACATTGGAGTCCTGGTGGATAGCAAGTTCTCCATGAGACAGCAATGGGTCCTTGCAGACAGAAAAGCCAATGGTCTCCTGGAGGGCATTAAGAAAACTGTGTCCAGCAGGTACAGGGATGTTCTCCTCTACTCTGTCCTGGTGAGACCACAGCTGGAACACTGCGTCCAGTTTTGGGCTGCCCGATTTAAGAGAGACAGGGATCTACTGGAAAGGGTCTAGTGGAGACTACAAGTGTGGTTAAGGGACTTGTGCATCTCCCTTATGAAAAAAAGTGTGAGGGAACTGGGGCTGTTTAGTCTGGAGAGAAAAGGACTGAGAGGGGATCTGATGAATGTCTATAAATATCTGAGGGGTGGGTGTCAAATGGAAGGGGCCAGACTCTTTTCTGCAGTGCCCAGCAATAGGACAAGGAACAATGGGTATAAACTTGAGCAGAGAAGGTTCCACCTCAACATGAGAAGAAACTTCTTTGCTGGGAGGGTGACAGAAGCTGGAAGAGGCTGCCCAGAGAGGCTGTGGAGTCTCCTTCTCTGTAGACTTTCCAACCCCCCCTGGAGCTGTTGCTGTGTGGGTTCCCCTGGGTGACCCTGCTCTTGCAGAGCGGTTGGACTCGATCTCCAGCGGTCCCATCCAACCCCATCCATTCTGTGATTCTGTAAGTACAATCATGCTGCCATGTGCTTAACCATCATGGCCAAAAGGCTCTTCCTGATCCCCTATCAAGCCTAGAGCTCAACAAACTCAGGATTTTGAGTAGCAAGTTCTGATATCTCCAGATGAAATACACACCAAACTGAGACCTACATGTGCCAAACAGCACATACCCAAACAGAATAAAATGTGACTATAACCACAAACACGGCAGCGTGCAAAATTAAGAGTGAAATTTCACTGTCTGCGTGCTTGAAGAACAAGCAGTTTCTTTTCTTTCTGGACTACCAGTGGGAGGGAGACTTTCTTGCCTTGTCAGGAACTTGCAAAACTGTTAGGGCCTGGGAAAGTCAGCTTCGTAGGTATTGTATTTATTGTTTCTAAACATCAAGGTGGGGAAGGAAGAAAAAAAAAAATAGTCTAGACATTGCAGGCAAGAGATGTGTCTGGCTAAGAACATCATGACCAAAGCTTCCTGTTCCGACTTTTGAAAAGCAGACTGGTGAGTCCAAGCACAACACTGCTGCTCCAGCCACTACAGCAATTATGCTGCTCCTGAACATGGGTAACAGACGCCAGCATTGCAAAGGTATGTGTTCAGCTTCTAAAGTAGAAACAGAGACAGGGCTTCAGTTGATAGATACCACCACCCCTCTGACAATTAGCACAAGTACTTTGGATAGTGTTACATCATTGTAAAATAAATTACAGCACAACCAAACAAGAAGGAATAAATAGATCACTAGAATCCAGTGAGGATTGTTTTTCAGCCCAGCTTTCCTTTGGCTCCTCTCTTCCTGCTCTTCACACTCATCCTCCTTTGGAACAACTTCTCCAGCTGCCATCTCTGCTGCATGTTTACACCTTTTGCTTTTAACACCCACACACAGCCTGGTTTCACATCCAAGCTTTGGGCTGAAACCTGGAATCTGATCTCTGGGATTAAAACTCTTGACTCCCCTGTGGCTCTGAGGTTAATGGGACTCATCACAATCCCGGAGGTTTCATTGCAAAGTACAAATGGCAGGGTCAAAACTGAAATCGCTTGGTATTCTTCTCAGAAAAAGGAAAAGAAAATGTTTTCTTCTGCCTCTTTAGGCTTGTCCTGGTTTGAGTCAGAACAGAACTAAAGTTGTTCAGTGATTTTACTTTTCAGCTGAACCTCTGCAGATAGACACTGCAGGTTTTCACAGGCAGTGTCGTCTTCTGGTAGTGATAGCTCTCCGTGTTTAGAAGTTACTGCCAAGGACTGGTGTGTGCAGACCAAGGGCACTGCTGGATCTTCTGTGCCATGCTGGGGGTGCAGAAAGTAAAAGGTCACACCTGCAGTGAGAAGCAGGCAAGGCAGGTGGCCCTAAACTGACAAAGGATGGGAGGGGATATGGCTGAGTGGTGGACTTGGTAGAGTAGTGTTAATGGTTGGACTCAATGATCTTAAAGGTATTTTCCAACCTAAATGATTTCTATGATTCTATATATGTCATATTCAGTACAAGGGTCAACTTCTCCTTTACTGGCCAGCATCCGAGGAGGACTCCATCCATTCTGCCTTCGCTCTGAGATGACTGCCAGGTGATTTAAGTTGTGATCCTGCCATCTGTACTTTGCAATGAAACCTCTTGTTCTCTAGACCCTTTACCAGCTTTGTTGCCCTTCTTTTGACACACTCCAGCACCTCAATGTCCCGCCTGAAAGTGAGGGGCTCAAAACTGAACACAGTATTCCAGGTGCAGCCTCACCACTGCCAAGCACAGGGGCACAATCACTTCCCTACTCCTGATGGCCACATTATTTCTGATGCTCAGTACCTCAGCCTTTTCCTCATCCTTGATCACTACGGTTCCCCCTCACACCTGATAAGGATGAAGATTCTCCCTAGATCTCCTTTAATGTATTTAGAGCAACACTTTTCATCATCTTTTATAGCCATAGCCAGATTAAGTTCTAGCTGGGCTTTCCTTCAAGCTGGGCTTGAGCAAAGCATCCCTTCAAATCATATGAATGTGTCTGCCTCTCAGCAGAGCAAAGCTATTTTTTGTGCCTGGGATGACTGTTACATCCTAACAAGAACAAACCATCTGACAGACCCTCACATCACACTTGACTGAGGACCATCAGAGTACCTGCTCTGTACTGAAGCACTGGGGCTGCAGCTTATATTAGATGTTGCAGGAACTGAACCTTGGCTCTTTCCAATCTGGAGCTGCAAATGGATTCAGCTACTGCGAGCAAAATTAATAACTTTTTCAGTACCTTGCTCTTAAGCATCTGCTTGCAATTCAGGGTGGAAGGGGCTCTTATAATATTTTTTGTTCACTTTGCACTGTCATAATTAACCAGGAATGCAACAAAGCCATGGCTAAGCAGCCTCTGAACCCCTTACAGCTTCATTGCTATGTGCCCAGCCACTCTCACATGTCAGTTTAGCTCTTCAGGAGGAACAAGACAGGTTCAGTGAAATTATTTGCAATAAGCAATGATCAGATCATCTCCAGGAACCCATTTCATCCACACAAAGCCGTCTTTATTAAACCAGCTTGTACCCTACCTCTGCTTATCACCATGTGTGGTGAAAACATGTCAAGAACAAGGACAGACTTAATCTGCGCTATAGGATTGTTCTCTCCAAAACAAATGCACCCAACTCTTAATTGCCATTTTTTTGAATAAGAGCAGAAATGTCTTGGGTGCTGCTGGGCTGTTGGCTGGGCCAGCTGCCAAGAAGCAGCCCTTGAACTCACACCCTCAGAAAGTGAATTAGCAAATATGTTAAGGAAAGCATTGTATACAGCAGGTAAATTATGGCAGCTGGAAGGGGAAAAAAAGAGAAGTAAGGAACAAAATCATTACCCATGTTCTGTGTGCTGCATAACCACAGAAAATCACAGCTTTCAGCTAACCCCATCAGTTTATCTCTGCTGCTTGGCCCAGCTTCACGGCAGGAACAAAAGAGGAGTTTAAACACAGTAATTATGTGTATCACTGCAGCGTTAAGGACCCTGGGTCCCTATTATACCGGACCACAAACAAGAACTTAAATACCAAAGTCAAAAGCAATTTACTAATTTACTCCTTGGCCAAGAGGCTATTTTAAATTTGGTTCCACAAAGTCACATTTGACTGGTGTTGATGCCAGTGTATTTAAGCACTTGGATTTTAGCTAGCCAAGGAAAACGTTAATTGATCTCTTTGTCTGCTAAAATTTATATCTTTATAAGTATTTCTGCAATACTAAAACAAGTGAGGTGTAGGAGAGATGACATTCTACTGCTTCCAAATCCTTGCAGGCGAGTGTCATATCTCCTTTTAAGCAGCAGCTTATCCTTGGACACTTTCTTTACCAAAAAACCAGTTGTTTCAATTCTCCCTAGCAGCTAAAATTTCAGTAAGAGGAATTGTATTTAGTCATGAGATTAAATTTACTTGCTGGTTTCCATCTCTCCTTTCCTTTCAGAATCTGCCTACTACAAACCAGACTTGGAATCAGAAATTCCAGCAGCTGGCTCACTTTCACTAGTTGTTTTTACAGCTGTTTCAACACCAGGATCATAAAAATAAATTGCAGAAATATCACGGTGCTGGCACTGATGCAGAGAACAGCGAGGTGCAAACAGTATGTAAATAACACATGACAAAGTGTGGAATTACATCAACATAATCCAAGTCCTCTTGCTCTCATACGATGAGGCAGAAAGCCATGCATTTTCAAACACTAAATGAGCATATTCCTCAAACCCATCTTCTGAACGGGAAACACAACTTGGACTTGCTGCCAGAGTCAACTCTACTGACTTGGCCAACCTCCAGTTTAGGTAATGACCAGAACTGAACAAATGCTACATGGTCTGTTTGTTTGGGGTTGGCTGTGGGCTAACTCCCCTGGGCTTGTCTGGATGTTGGGAGCACAAAGCAAGCAAAATAAGTAATGTTCCCTGGTGCACTGGCTCTGCACCAACTTCTCCAGGTCCACAGAGACCATTGCCATCTACCACTGCTGGTCCTCATCCAACCTTTTTCTGCTCCCATCAGGGCATCTGCCTCTCTCACTTCTCTGCCCAGAAGGCAAACAACTGCACTTGGGTTCTCCTCATCAATGAGGAATTGCTGCGCCAGTGCCATGCACAGAAAGCAGGGAAGTGTTTCTCCTCAGCTACCACTCACTCAATACTTGAATTAAGGAAATGGGCAGCTCCCCCAGATCCCAGCACTGGGCCAGGAAACAGTCAGCAGAAGTCATTAAAGCACAGCAAATCCAGTTACAGTAAATAGTCGCAGGATCATACCAAGATGAGCAGCTTGGCAAGAAACTCTGATGATCTGCAGTATATTGTTATTGTCACTGAAATTTCTCATGGCTAAGAGAGCACATTTCAAGCATGAAAAACATCAGCAGTGTTCCATTTCAGCAACTATTCTTCATCTTTGCTGTTGCTCAGATGCTGTATCCGGTCTTCTGCAGCCCAGTGTCAGCCTGGCACAAGATGGATAAAGATGAGGAGCCATCAAAATGCCTGTCCCAGAACCATACCTCTTCCAGACTGCAGCAAGGTCTAAACCCCCCCACCCTTGCTCTCCCAAAGGGCAAGCAACACAACACTGCATGGAGATGACTTCACATCAGACACATTAACAGAGATATCCAGTAAAAGAATGTATCAAAAGAATAAATTAACACACATATCCAGGAAAAGAATGCAACTTTGGAGCAACGTTTGACTTGGTCTTTGATGTGCCTATCTGTCAAATATATCTAGATAGACATACACATGCAAAATTAATAAAAAGATTGTGACACTACACTTTTATATAAAATATGATTCCTCCAACACTGCAACACTTACATAACTCGCTTTCCAAGTGATGTCTAATTCTGCATTCCTTCCTACTCATTCTCCCATAAGCTCTAGAGAGCTTAAGTGACTAAGTTGAAGGTCAGCAGCATCTTTCAGGCATGAAGTGCTGCCTCTGTCCAGTGAGCTTCCTTCTGATTTTACTTGATTTGGTCTGGCTGAGTAACGACCTCATAAAACCTTTTAGCATGTGAAAATATCGGCTGCATTTATCTTACTCATACTATGTCTAAAGGCACCCAAATCTCTGCTACAACCCGGGCATGTGTTTGTGAGCAGCTGCTGCATGAGACAAGAGACCAGCCCATTTCTCACCATCAGGGTGCTTCAAACCAGCTGCTGCCTACCTGTTGTGTCAACAGGGTATCACACACGGAAGGGAAAGAAACATGGTGAAGAGGTAAAAAAGAAAAATACATCAAAGGAGAGTTGACTTTCCACTAGTGCTTAGCAACCACTTTTACAAGATGCACGTTGCAAAGAGCAGGTTTCAAGTTCTGTCCCTGTGGTGACAAGATCTTAAAATGTTCTTCTTTTGTACTTGCCCAACAAGCTGCTGCAGTGCACTTGCCAGCAGCTTTCCTCCATAAGCCTTCAAAACAGACATTGCACTTTTAATCCAGATGGTTTTTCCAAGCCAGCTGAGAAAACTTTTGCCCTACTGGCAGTAACACTCCTCATCACAGATACATCCGGCTGCTCTGCATTCCCCGCTCTAATTTTTGTCCTATCAGGGTCAGTCTGAAGATATTTTGCTTAGCAGAATTTCACTTCTAAGACCTAAATAATTACTACTTAAGCAATAACGAATTCTGAGAGGTGTTATCATCAGTCAGATCAGAGAAAACCTGATCCACTGCCCAATGAAGCCAAGGGAAAGACTCCCATTACTTTTCAATGCATTTTGGGATCATTTCCCAAACCAAGACCCAATCATTTTGACAGAAAAATCCAGGTCTTGGTCAAATATAACTCTTCAGTACATGATTTGCATTTCCTCCCCAGAATGATCCTGTAGATACTTCTACACTAGACAGACTTTCTCAAGCTACTGTCTGCTTATGGGAATGCTGGCACAGCTAGAAATAGTGCAAATTTAATGGGGTTAGAGAATTTATAAAGAAAATAAGAAGGTATTCGACTTTTTATGGATTACAATGGAAATCAATTAACAAAGTCTGTTGGGCCTCTTTGCAAACATCACCTGGTGTGTGAATATTTATCTCCTGCCCTTGTGACAAGTGTTAGCGTGCGTGTGTGCAGTTTAAACCATAGAGGTGAGGTCTGAACACTGCTGCACTGCACACCATAATCATAAAATTGTTTCTGTTGGAAGAGACCTTTAAGATCATCAAGACCAGTTGTTAACCCAGCACTGCCAGGTGACTGCTAAACCATGTCGTTCAGTACCACCTCTCCACATCTTAAATCCCTCCAGGGATGCTGAATTGACTGCTTCCCAGGGCACCCTGTACCAGGGCTTGACAATCCTTTCTCTGAAGAATTTTTTTCCTAATATCCAACCTAAACCTCCCCCGGTGCAACTTGAGGCTGTTGCCTCTCATCCTATCACTTGTTACTTGGGAGAACTGACCAATGCCCACCTCACTACAACCTCCTTTCAGGTAGCTGTAGAGAGCAATAAGGTCTCCCTTCAGCCTCCTCTTCTCCAGGCTAAACAACCCCAGGTGCCTCACCCACTCCTCAGAAGACTTGTTCTCCAGGCTCTTCACCAGCTTTGTTGCCCTTCTTTGGACGTGCTCCAGCACCTCAATGTCTCCCCTCAAACTGAGGAGTTTAAAACTGAACCAGTATTCCAGGTGCAGCCTCACCAGTGCAAGTACAGGATCACAGCCCCCTGGTCCTGCTGGCCACACTATTCCTGATCCAGGCCAGGATGCCGTTGGNGGGCCTTCTTGGCCCCCGGGGCCCCCTGCTGGCTTATGCTCAGCTGATTGTCTGACAATACCCAAAGGTCCTTTTCTGCCAGGCACTTTCCAGCCACTCCAGCCCAAGCCCAAGCATTGCCCAAAGCTGTTGTGATCGAAGTGCAGGACCCAGCACTTGGCCTTGTTGAACCTCATCTCATTGGCCACAGCCCAATTTGGCTTGTCCAGATCCCTCTGTAGAGCTTCCCAACCTTCATGGAGACTGACATACCCGCCTAAACTTGGTGCTGTCTGCAGACTTACTGAGGGTGCCCTCGACTTCCTCATCCAGATCATTGATAAAGACATTGAAGAGAAGAGGCCCAAGTACTGAGCCCTGGGGGACACCACTTGTGACCAGCTGCCAACTGGATTTAACTCCATTCACCACCATGCTCTGGGCCCAGACAGGCAGACAGACACTGTTTTATCCAGCAAAGGTTCGCCCATCCAAGCCAGGAGCAGCCAGTGTCTCCAGGAGAATGCTGTGCAAAAGGGTGCCAAAGGCTTTACTAAAGGCCAGGTAAACAACACCCCCAGCCTCTCCCTCATCCACTGAGCAGGTCATCTTGCCATAGAAGGAGAACAGGTTGGTCAAGCAGGACCTGCCTTTCATAGCCCCATGAGCTGACTGGGCCTGATCAGCTGGCTGTCCCACACGTGCCATGTGATGGCACTCGGGATGACCTGCTCCATGACCTTCCCTGCCACTGAGGCCAGGCTGACAGGCCTGGAGTTCCCTGGATCCTCCCTCCAGCCTTTCTTGTAAATGGGCATCACACTTTTCTAACTTCTAGTCAACTGGAACCTCCCCACTTAGTCAGGGCTGCTGATAAACGATGGGAAGTGGCTTGGTGAGCACCTCCGCCAGCTCCCTCAGCACCCTTGGGTGGATCCCATCCTTCCCCACAGACCTGTGTGTATCTAAGCAGTGTAGCAGCTCACTGACTATTTCCCTTTGGATTATGGGGGTTCCTTCTTCACCTTGTCCCCATCTTCCATCTCAGCAGGTAAGGTACCCAAAAAACAACTGGTCTTACTATTAAAGACTGAGACAAAGAAGGCATTGAGTACCTCAGCTTTTTTATCAATCCTTGGTTACTGTATTTACCCCATATCCAACAGAGGATGGAGATTCTCCTTAGTCCTCCTTTTGCTGCTCATGTATTTATAGCATTACTTTTTACTGTCTTTTACAGCAGTACCAGATTAAGTTCTAGTTGAGTTTGGCCTTTCTAATTTTCTCCCTGCACAGCATCATGGAATCTTTGTAGTCTTCCTGATTTGCCTGCCCCTCCTTCTACAGCACTTTCCTTTTCCTCTGAGAGCCAGCCAAAGACCTCTGTTCAGCCAGGCTGAATTCAGCTCAAGCTGGTGGACAGAATCATAGAATCACTATGGTTTGAAAGGACCTCTAGAATCCTCGAGTCCAACCTTCATCCCAACATCTCCCTGANCATTACTTTTTACTGTCTTTTACAGCAGTACCAGATTAAGTTCTAGTTGAGTTTGGCCTTTCTAATTTTCTCCCTGCACAGCATCATGGAATCTTTGTAGTCTTCCTGATTTGCCTGCCCCTCCTTCTACAGCACTTTCCTTTTCCTCTGAGAGCCAGCCAAAGACCTCTGTTCAGCCAGGCTGAATTCAGCTCAAGCTGGTGGACAGAATCATAGAATCACTATGGTTTGAAAGGACCTCTAGAATCCTCGAGTCCAACCTTCATCCCAACATCTCCCTGATCACCAGACCATAGCCTCAAGTGCTACATCTACTCATTTTTTAAACCCCTCCAGGGATGGTGACTCCACCACCTCCCTGGGCAGCCTGTTCCAGTGCCCAACCCCTCTCTCAGGAAAGAATTTCTTCCTAATATCCAATCTAAACCTCCCCTGACACAATTTGAGGCCATTTCCTCTTGTTTTATCTTTAGTAATTTGGGAGAAGAGACCAACACCAGCCTCACTACAACCTCCTTTTAGGTAGTTGTAGAGAGCAATAAGGTCTCCTCTCAGTCTCCACTTCTCCAGACTAAACAACACCACTTCCCTCAGCCAGTCTTCATAAGACATATTCTCCAGACCTCTCACCATCCTTGCTGCCCTTCTCTGGACCTGTGCCAGCACCTCAATAGTCAGCTGAAGTTTGCCAGGCACTTTGGAAATGATCTTGAAACAACCAATAGTAGTTCCTCTGTGTTCAGTGTGGACTTCGGTACAAAACACTCGCAGGTGGGGCAACTGCAGAGTCAGAACCTCTTGCCTTTCCTTTGTCCTATCTGTGCAGCACCGAGCAGAGCTCGGACTCCTAAACACATAATTTCTCTGCTTGCTACAACTTTTTATTTCCCCTTAGAGCAACAAAACCATATTGGTTTCCTGGGTAGAGACAGCTGGGTAACAAAACATCTCAAAGTATCCCCTGTATCTGCTGCTGTGCAAAGCAGAGCAACTGTGACTGCAGCACGATGCTGCTAGGTCAATATTTTGGGACACTGCCATAGGTTAACTTCTGCTCCCTTTACCACTAAGCCCTATTTAAATCCACACAGCAACAGCCAAACCCTTTCTTGTCCTTCCACTGCTCTTGTGGTAGCAGGAGGTGTAAATGAAACTGCACAACCAGGAGCACCTTTTCCATAACAGACTCTAGTCTGACACCTAGAATGACACTGGTCTCTCCATCACTTCCTAATCCCATGGCTCTTTCTGAGCCTAAATGGACTCCACCTGCAGAAGGCAGCTTGTGTCACCGATCGACAATTACACACAATCTGTCTATCTTGCCTCAAATGAAGATATTCCTTTGGGCTGATTTAGCAGTGATTATGAAATATCACACCACCAAAAAAATTGGGGTTTGAAGGTTTTAGGAGCAACTTACAACACTGCCTCTGGTAGACTTTTGTATGTTACTACTTAGATCTTACTTGCATATTACTTATTGTACCTTATTATATCACAGAATCATAGCATGTTAGGGGCTGGGAAGGAGCTCTGGAGATCATTGAGTCCAACCCCCCTGCCAGAGCAGGGTCACCCAGGGCAGCCCACACAGCAACAGATCCAGGGGGGTTGGAAAGTCTCCAGAGAAGGAGACTCCACAGCCTCTGTGGGCAGCCTCTTCCAGGCTCTGTCACCCTCACAGTCAAGAAGCTCTTCCTCATGTTGAGGTGGAACTTCTTATGTTTCACCTTGCAACCTCTCATCCTATCCCAGGGCACCACTGAAAAGAGACTGGCCCCTTCTACTTGACACTGACCCCTCCAGCTATTTGTAAACATTCATAAGATCCCCACGTATGTCCTCAGCTTTTTCCTCACATGGTAGCACACAGTTCCAAGACAAGTTTGCTGCTACCAACGTGACTGGATAAAGTGAAGGTATGATTAGAATGGAGTGGTCCCTCGTTCTTCAGGTTTCTGCCCAGGCTTCCACTTCAGGTGTTTTACCCTGTGAAACTGGCAATGCTAGAGAGAAATGGGAGAAAGGGAGCTGCAACTGCTGCAGAAAGCACACCAAACTATAGACAAGACAGAAGAGAGCCTCTGGTAGCTGAAGGGTCAAGTGATGCAAGATAGACAAAGAAACGCAGAACAGTTGGCCGGTCTCACAAGCCCTAAACACTCAGCAGTGAAGAGGTCAAGCAGCGAGTCAAAAAGCAGCATCTGGAACAGCAAAAAGATAATTCTATTCCAACTCCCAGATGCCTCTCCCAACCAATGGGTTACACTGCCTTTGAACATCTCACACTGAAAAAAACCTCAAACCCTGTTTACGGCTTCATACTTTGGAGAGAGAAAGTGATCTTGGGGACAGCTTAAAAGTAACTTAATTCTCACATGCAAGTGGTGAATGCCTCAGCGCTCACTGGCTTCACTTACAAAAGAATTAAGGGGTGTGTCCAAGCATGATCTCAACAGATGATATCTCAAAGTATAAAAATAATCTCTGGCACAGTCTTTGTTCTCAATGAACGATGGCAAAAGCCACCCGAGTCTGGATGTCAGCAGCTCTCTGACATCAATTCACTGAGCATGGAAGGAGGAAAGCCAACACAACAGGACTTTCCATGCTGCTGTAATTCACAGCAGTTCAAGCCTTCCACATGACTTGTAAAACTGACCAAGAGAATGAAGGTATTACAAGTTATTCCTTTGCTGACAGGTAAGAAAAACACATTCGAGTTTGTCTATGGCAGGAAAAACCTCCTCCCAAACCTGCTGCGACTCTTCTAAATCAAAGGAGCACATGGGTTCTGCAAAAAGGGGTTGTGGTTGCTTGTCTTGGGTTCAGCTTGAATAGAGTGAATGTTCACAAGCAGCTGGGAAGGGACCACAAACTGAACCAGCCAATGGGATACTCAATACCATATTGACATCACACCCAGTATATAAGGGCAGAGCTGGCTGGGGGTAAGCTGTGTGGTTTGAGTCACAGCTGGGGGCAGATTGCCATAAATATATGTGGTCCTTCCCCTTCAAAAGGGCAGTCTGGGCATGGATGCTAGCAACTACTTTTCCAGCTTGTACTGAAGGAAGCAGTAAATCCAAAGATACAACTCTATCCTGTATTGCACTCATAGTCTTCAGGTTCTGTTAACCCACAGATAAAGGTGAACACACCATCTTTAAAAGCATTCTGTGTCCACGTCTGTCAAGCATTCTTTCTGTGTCCACATCTGTCTTCCTGGTCATTACACAAAATGCATTTCAAACCTGCACTACACTGCCTTCCTCCTCCTAGTAAATGATAGAAATGATAGAATGATAGAAAGAGGAGACATGCACATGGTACTTACCTACACAACACTTAAGGTAAACATTTTTGGGTTTGTTCACTTAAAAGGAACCCAGCACACCAGCTGGTAACAAAGCAGCAGCACCAGTGACCAAGCAGCACCAGGCACTCAGGTTTTAAATAGGCTAAAACAAGAGAGAGTGTTGTATTTAGGACTAAAGCTTCAGAGAAATTGCCACAAAAGAGGAAAAGCAACAATCCAAAGATGCCAGGTCCTGAAATTGCACCGCTTTGAAGATGTGCTAATCATGTCCTTGTTTACATAGTTCAATTTATTCAGCATCTACTTCAAGAGAGGCAAGGTACCCTGAGAATATACATCCCTCCTCCTAAGGCAGAGCTCATTAATACCTTAAAAGAATGTTAACAACAAACCAGCAAGATCTACCTTCTCTTATTAGCTGCTTTTACAGTAAATAAGGAGAGCCTGTCACTGGCACTTCCCTTCTCCTCCCATTTAAATGGTTGTGTTTTCATAAGCCTGTAACTACTGCCTTGGACAAGTGCACCTTGCAATGTGAACCCAGTGAGAGATTTCTGTAGCTTGTGTGTGAGAGGGCTAAAAAAACACTCGTAGTTAGGGCTTCTCTTTNCCAATGGGATACTCAATACCATATTGACATCACACCCAGTATATAAGGGCAGAGCTGGCTGGGGGTAAGCTGTGTGGTTTGAGTCACAGCTGGGGGCAGATTGCCATAAATATATGTGGTCCTTCCCCTTCAAAAGGGCAGTCTGGGCATGGATGCTAGCAACTACTTTTCCAGCTTGTACTGAAGGAAGCAGTAAATCCAAAGATACAACTCTATCCTGTATTGCACTCATAGTCTTCAGGTTCTGTTAACCCACAGATAAAGGTGAACACACCATCTTTAAAAGCATTCTGTGTCCACGTCTGTCAAGCATTCTTTCTGTGTCCACATCTGTCTTCCTGGTCATTACACAAAATGCATTTCAAACCTGCACTACACTGCCTTCCTCCTCCTAGTAAATGATAGAAATGATAGAATGATAGAAAGAGGAGACATGCACATGGTACTTACCTACACAACACTTAAGGTAAACATTTTTGGGTTTGTTCACTTAAAAGGAACCCAGCACACCAGCTGGTAACAAAGCAGCAGCACCAGTGACCAAGCAGCACCAGGCACTCAGGTTTTAAATAGGCTAAAACAAGAGAGAGTGTTGTATTTAGGACTAAAGCTTCAGAGAAATTGCCACAAAAGAGGAAAAGCAACAATCCAAAGATGCCAGGTCCTGAAATTGCACCGCTTTGAAGATGTGCTAATCATGTCCTTGTTTACATAGTTCAATTTATTCAGCATCTACTTCAAGAGAGGCAAGGTACCCTGAGAATATACATCCCTCCTCCTAAGGCAGAGCTCATTAATACCTTAAAAGAATGTTAACAACAAACCAGCAAGATCTACCTTCTCTTATTAGCTGCTTTTACAGTAAATAAGGAGAGCCTGTCACTGGCACTTCCCTTCTCCTCCCATTTAAATGGTTGTGTTTTCATAAGCCTGTAACTACTGCCTTGGACAAGTGCACCTTGCAATGTGAACCCAGTGAGAGATTTCTGTAGCTTGTGTGTGAGAGGGCTAAAAAAACACTCGTAGTTAGGGCTTCTCTTTTTAGAAATCTGAATGTCCTGAGTTGAATTCAGTGCTCCTTGTGTTCCACTCACCTTCACTCAGCATGAAGTCACAAGGAATATAGATGGCCCTGGATCTGGGTCACCTCTGTAGCACTACCAGAAGGATCCAGCACTATATTCAACAAAGCATCTTTCTTCCCCACTAACGCGAGCCTCCTTTTCCTCACATCTATATTACTTCGTATGTAATTCTGAAATCTTTTCAGCACTAGCTCTGGAAACAATGCCAGTTGATCTCCGAGAGAGACAGCTGCTTTTTGGGATCACAGACTCATAGAGTGGTAGGGNAAAAATCTACCAACTGGAACAAATCAACAGTGAAACAAACCTGTTAGGATAACTCTTGAATGATAATATTTTCTTGGGGAGCCAAGAAAGCCACCAAAAAAAGCCAAAGTCTTGCCAAAAGCTGCCAATAACTCCAGCTCTCTGCTAAATTAGATGCAAATGATGAAGGTTTGTTGTTTTTTTTTTCTCCCAAACATATGGAAAACAATGCAGCTGGTATCTCAGCTAAGCCTTGAAAGATCCTGGACATAAAGCATTAAGCTTTCTACAACACACAGGGAATCTAGGCAGTAAGTACAATGAGACAGAAATGTTAAAAGAAAGCAATAAAAGTCTTTCATGTACCCTCAAATAAAGTCAAATGTTCATGTGTCATGTATCTGGAAAACCTCTGCTTTCAATGGAAGCCTGAGCTCCACTTCAAAGGGAGGAAATTAGACAAAAGGGGAAAGAATGTACACCTCTCAGGACTGGCAGCCCCAGGAAATTCAAGACCAAAGGACTAAATCCATCACTTTTCCAACACCCCCAAGACAGACCAAAGCCTACAAGCTATTTAACCAAGAGAAACCAAATGCACAAGCATTTGCACTGCCCTATCTCAGCCACCAGCACATAAACCTGGCTCATTTTATTATTGAATATTCACAGCACAGAAAGAACAATTCTCTAAGTCCATTTTGATTATCTATCAGAAGAAGCCATTCCCTACACTGGTAGGTGGCTTTGCTCTTTATATTGGTGTTGCAGGCAGCGAACACAAATTTAAGCAGGAGATATGTTTAGCTTCCTCACTGGTTATTTGTCCTCTAAGATTAACACAACATTGACTCAATGTAAAACATTTAAAGCACATAGTTAAATCCCAGTTTCCCAGGCTTTTTCCTCATTCTGAGCATATTTTTATATATTAGAAGTAATTTAATGGTGAATGACTTCTCCCAAAGCTCCATCCTTTGCCACGTAGGTTGATAGGAATTAATTTGATCTGTAAGCTCTGCAGTAAGTAGGTTTGACACTTGGGAGTAGGATGTGAATTTTTCATGTGATGCTTTCCTTGGGGACTTGATGATTATTCAGAAAATTGTCCCTCCTTGTTACAAATTGATTCTTTAGTCCTCACATAGCACAGGCGTGGAAATTCTCTAAAGGAGCAGCTATTTCTGGCTTAAGTGCCACAGAAACATTGTCAGTAGCCCCATTACCAGCTCCATTTCCAAGCATACACACTTTGGTATTCAAATAGTGTCAAGTATTTCCCATCAGACAGAGATGCACTTCACTGGAACTATTCATAGGAGCAAAACACACAGTATGGCTCCTGTTACTACTCTAGCTATACAGGTGTCCTGCTCACATAGCTACAGATTCTGTAGAGGTATCAAAGAAATTCACTTCCAAACCGATTCAGTTCTAGCACTGCTGAAAACTTACCTGGGCATCGTCAACCTTTCCTCTTCTACAACTCCACTTGCAAACTATATACAAATAAATTCAGCTGGAGCCTTCACCAAAGCTCACCATTTCCACCGGATTTATTTTTTTTTTGAGATTTTGCCTAGGCAGGGAACGTGGGTTCTTGCAACAATCGCTGTTAAGAGCATGTTCTGAAATTAATTTGCTATGAAAAAAAGGCAAGTACAACCAGTATTTGATAGCTTCAGAAAAAAAAGCCTGCAAATCTATTTGGGTTTCAGCTGTATCTGCTCCACTCTTACATCGCCTACCGTACGGAACACAACACCAGAGAGATGTTCCAGTCCCCTGATCATCTTTGTAATCTTCCACAGGACTCCCTCCAGTATTTCCCTGTCCCTCTTGAACTGGGGAGCCCAGCACTGGACACAATACTCCAGCTGTGGTCTCACCAGTGCAGAGTAGAGAGGGAGGAGAACCTCAGTTAACCTATATTTTGTTTCATTCATGCATTTTAGGTAAATTAGTTTTCATAAGGTACTAGTATAAAACAAAACAAGATCAATTACTTCTCCTTCTCGGGCTTGCCCCTCTATCTACTGAATTCATAGCTCAGATGATGAATTACAAACAGGTATTTGTAGCTAACCCAGCTGGCAAACGGCTTTACTGGTTGGCAAGACGGGGAAATACTGGAATCTATTCCTGGCAAAAATCTTAAAGGGAAACTAGTTCTTGAGACTCACCACCTCTTTGATCTTGAAATCCCTTCTTCCCCAGCAACAAGTGAAGGTTCTGGCTAATCCTTCATCAAAACTTGGCACATGAGATTCTGTTTTAGTGTCTCAGAATCCAAAATCCTGTACAGCCCTTATTTTATGGAATTATTAATTACTGTGCCTGGCTGAAGAATACAGTCAGCTTCAAAGCTAAGTGCAAGCTATGTAGAGCTCAATCACCAAGAGAACTGCTGCTAATTAATTTTCAGCACTATGACCAGATCACTGTAGATTGTACTGGAGTTATTCTTAAGGATGACACCAACCAATGTTTCCTTTTGACAGAATGGGACAAGACCCAGTAGAGTTTTTTAAGGAGAAAAAAATAAATCTGTTATGTCTTTTACTGTTACCCACGAAGCAAATCGCTGAAACATTTCCCTTGCAACAATTCACACTGTTCTTTAAAGCTTTTTTTTAACAACCTATAACCTAAACCTCTCATTTTCAATAACCAGTATGAATGGTCAAGAGGCCTGGGTTCATTTGCTGGGTCAAAAAACTGCAGGTAGAGGAGGAGAGTGCACATTAAAATCATTGCTTTCAAACCATCTCCTTCCCCATTGCCCCCCTCCTTAAACAGTACCTTTGGAAATTTACCTCAACTGATTTTCTTCTGCTCACTAATGGCAAATGAACGTTCTCTTTCTAATAATTTGGGACAAGCCAAATACATTGCCAGGAATTTGCTAGGAAATTATTTAATTACTACTACTTTTATCCAGCTCTGTTTTTCCTGCACAAACACTTATAAAGGTGACCCAAACATAACACTGGCACAGCTGGGCAGCTGTGGTGAGCCTTTCACAGCTCAATACCACGTTCAACAAATTGGCAATAGAAGGGAGGTAGGGCAAAGACAGTCACAAAATCCTCCAATTAACTCTTAAAAGCACAGGAGAAGCTAAAACCAGTCTCCACCCACTCCCTCTTCCTAAGCAGACATGTACTCTGTAAAGAACAGGATAAGAAATTGCTCCTGTCCATACTAAATGCTTCATTTTTGCCAAGGTGGCTAAGGGGTTAAGGACACGCATTTTTGGCAACCAAAAAAGACCTGTCCACTGTACCACAAGGACACTTTGATTTGCTGGTCCTGTAAGAAGACATAATATCTACCAGAGCCACGGGTACAAAATATTTGCAGACAATAGTGCTACAGAGGTTCACATCAGAGTGTGTTGTGAAGGAGTTTCCACACGATGCACGGGAGGAGATCACACAGAGTGGTACGGCCATAACCCTTCCACTTCATTTGGTTTTGTAACCCTGAACCATTTACCAAGTATTTTTTAGGAGTCTGAAAAAGGCATCCAAAAGAACACCTAGTTCTCCTACTGATATTTGCTCCAGCCTGCTAATTCTTCAAGATACAACCAGAGCATGAGGACAGAAAATGAATTGGGAACCACAACCCGAATGTTAAATTCAGGGCTCAAACTTCTCAATCTCAAAGTCATCATAAAGTGAGGATGAGATGATCTCCAAAGGAATCTACATTTGCCTATGGGAATAATGAACTCTGTGACCAACGTACCACTGACACCATATATCCAGGGCCTACAACTGGAACCATCACCCAGAAATTACGAGAGACAATTCAAAGTCTGAAGAATCCCATCACAATCAGTTCTGTGCATCTAGAAGATAACGAGATACTGGTAAAGGGAAGAGAGAGAGTTGTCAGATGGCAGCTCTTTCACATCCTACAGAGGCAAGATTTATATAGAATTTTCAATGAACAATATAAAGAAGCAGATATTTATCGTGGTCATCACTTTACCTAGTAATACATCTTTGTATGTGATTTATTGCCAAATCCACTTCCACCTGAAATATCCATGACATCTGAGAAGATGCATGGCATTGTTTTAAGGTTGCTAATTGCAATTACAACAACTACATTCCTACCAGACAGTACTGAACCTTAGACTTCACAGTGTCTAGGTTGTGGAGTCTCCTTCCCTGGAGACATTCAAAATCCACCTGGATCTGTTGCTGTGTGACCTGGTCGAGGTGATCCTGCTCTGGCAGGGGGGTTGGACTGGATGATCTTTTCAAGGTCCCTTCCAACCCCTAATGTTCTGTGATTCTGTGTGAAGACCCCAACACTCTATAAATATTTTCTCATCACCAACTTGCATCTGTGCCTTACTTGTCACTGAAGCTCGAAATTTCAGAAACATCCTAAGATCTTAGAAGTCAACAGGCAGCCTGTTGGTTGTATTAGACACTATGTTGCAATACGTTCTCAAAAAAATCAAGCTGTGCACTGATTCAATTTTAAAAATCTCAGGCAAGTGATAAACTCCCACTGGTGGTTATAACTCCACGAGTGAGTGCTTTCTGGGTAGGGGGACAGGTGTTTTAGGAAGTTGCTGACAAGCCCGTTTCAATACAATACCCAACTGGAGTGTTGCACTACACCTAGAAATAGGAATCCAACAGTGTGAAAAGGTGTAGACAGAACACAACTTCAGAACAGATGCCAAGGGGAACCCAACACATCCTTGTGTCACGCATACATGGAGGACTAAAACACAGTTTATCCTTTGAATTACCCAACTGAGAACACAAAGTGAAAGGAAAAGAAGAAAACTGAGATGTTGCCACCACAACTGACAGACATGAGAATTGCAGACACATCTGGAGATCATGAAAGCAAAATATTTTTATTCTGACTCGCTGGCAAATACATATTAGATGTGCTAAACTCTAATCTCAAGCTGTTTGAATTGCAGTTTAGAAATAATTAAAACAAACAAAAGAAAACAAACCCAAACCAACAAAACAATACATCCCAAAACCAGAGAAGGTTCAAATCTCTGCTGGCAAAATGAAACAGCCTGTGATAAGCAGCACAGCACACGATGGAATGAAAAACAAAAAAACCCAACCAAACAAAAAAAACCACAACAAAACCAGCTCTAAGAGGAACACATTTCAACACAAATCTTCCAGAACAAAGCTGCTTTATCATCTTTACTATGGTTCACTGGGTAATTTTACTTCCTGGTTGCTGTAGGGAATGAAGGATGTAAGCAGCTCATGTAGCTTTTCATGACTGAAAAGGCTGCTGAGGAATCTGTGGTACCCCAAAAGATCTCACACCTGGGACTTGGGGAGCATCCTGGTTTAATTCACTTCCTAGTCAGCCCTGCCACAAACCTTTTCCCAAGGAAGTACTGAAAGCTTGGATGTGCCAAGTCGAGCCTTAGCAAGCTGTCCTAGCATCCCTGGTAAGGCTTTGACAGTGGTAATTTGGCAGTGATGGAACAATTTACAAACCTCGGACTCTGTCAAAGCTATTCTGGATTTTTCCTTCCTATCCTAAGGTAGTGAAGTGGCTACTCTTGGGCAGAAACTTGCCTTTAAGATTTGTAAGACTTTTTGGAACAAGTTGCCCAGGGACATAGTTGAGGCTCCATCCCTGGAGACATTCAAGGTGAGGCTTGATGAGGCTCTGAGCACCCTGCTCCAGATGAAGATGTCCCTGCTCTCAGCAGGGGGGTTGGACTGGATGAGGTCTGGAGGTCCCTTCCAGCCCAGACATTTCTATCATTCTATGATTTGATCTGTTTTATGATTCTCATAAGAGCTGCGGGAATGACAACTGATGGATGAAAAACAAACAGAAGACCACTGAGAGAAGGCCACTGAGACCACTGAGCTACTTCTTGCAAGATTCACATTTGAAAAACACAATTTGCCTTATCTGATAAAAATAGCATGAAAGAAACAGTCAACACAGAGCTCTTTCTTCATTACAGCTCCCTAACAGTGGTAATACATAAGAAATGATTTGCAAACTTGCTTTCAAATTCAATATGGAAAATAATACAACATATGAACATATCAGCAGCTTGTTTATCGAGTTTGTTTCTTCTCTGATGGAAACAACAAAGACAAGTTGGAAGTCATTCAGGGCAGAGGAAGGAAGATGAGCATTTGGTTGGGCTGACACCGTGGCAGCCAAGAAAAGAACACATTCCACAAATGTTTGAAGGGTGCAAACAACAAGGAGAAAAACAAGTTGAGGGACCAGAAGATAAGCACTGGCTCAACTAAGGCAAGCAAACCAGTGGCTCGTGCAGTACATCAGCAATATCCACTGGAAACAAAAACACCATCAAAGTTACCTTCCCACAGCATGTGAACAAATTTGTGTTGTGTGACAGACAACACAGCAGTAATGATGACACTTTTACTTGTGAACAGTTAAAGGAATTTTTATTCCATGGACTACATGGCTCTGTGTGCTGGAAGTTTTGCTCTTTCCATTTACAAATTGACACAAACAAGTGAAATAACCATAAAAGTAGGTTGCAAGTTTTTTTTCAGCTCACTACTGGCTTTCTACTTGTTTCTGACACTGTTTCCCTGATTCCTGTTTTATTGGTGTGTGTTGTGCTTTTCTCAGCAATACTTTTCCTGCCCTTTTTATTGGGTTTCAGGAGATACTGAACACAATTTGAATAGAGCCTTTTGTTTGGGGAAAGTTACATCAACTATCAAAACCCCACAGCAGATCACAGTATCAGAATTGAGAATGGATGGGGTTGGAAGGGAGCTCTGGAGATCAGCGAATCCAACCCCCCTGCCAGAGCAGGGTCACCCAGGGCAGCCCACACAGCAACAGATCCAAGGGGGGGTTGGAAAGTCTCCAGAGAAGGAGACTCCACAATCTCTCTGGGCAGCCTCTTCCAGGATCCATCACCTTTACATCAGAGAAGAGGTGGAACTTCAAATGTTCCAGCTTACACCCATTATTCCTTGTCCTATCCCAGGGCACCACGAAAAAGAGCCTGGACCCTTCCACTTGACCCCCACCCCTCAGATATTTGTAACAAATGATATCAGAAGCTGAGCTCCCCTCTCAGCCCCAGGGCTCTCAGCCTTTCCTCACCAGAGAGGAAAGTCACTCCTGGAGAGTGACTCCATTCCACCCAGATTCTTCCAGTCCCTTCAGCATCCTTGGGTAGGAAGAACCTCATTACACAAGTCTTAAAGCCTCTTTTGTTTTCAGACCCCCCCAAAATACAGTTTGAGAGGGATCAGGATCTATACTAATATTTTTCTACGGGAAGTATGAGCAATAATCCAGTGTGATGTATTAAAATCGCTATTAGCAGTAGACACATCTGAAGCTATAAATTATACATCCATTAATTATTAACGGGCCAGTCACATATACTCCTTGTTTGTCCACTAAATACGTCTGTCAGGTGTATCCTTCAGTCAGCAACCATACCCCTCATGCAAACAGAATGCCAAGACCTTGTCAGCAACAATCAGGGTAATGACAACAGCACCGACGTCCAATGGTATTAACTTTTTAGAAAGAAAAATACGTCAAACTATATTGGTAGCACGTTATGGAATGACAGGCAGTTCACTAAGTGCTGAAGTCACACTGGTACCCACACCAAACTGTCCCCAGTTTTCTGCACAGCAGCTGGGGACTTTTCTAAGCTCTCTAGCATTTAAGTTTTTTTAAGAACCTCTGCAAATAACCCACGTAGGAGGAACAGATTCACACTAAACCTGTCCATGAGCTTCTCAGAGCCTCCCGCTGTGTTAAACATATGCCGGGTGTGTTACTGGGATGAATGCAAACAGCATAAGTCTTTCTGTTCTATCCTACACAAAGTCTACAGGTACACCCAGCCCTCAGGTAGGGTGACAAAGACACTTGGAAACTTGCCATCTATTGTCTCCAGATGACTTTTTGGTTTTATTTATTTATTTGCCAGCCCTGCACACCCAGAAAGGAGCCGGTCAAAATCTGACTGGTAACAAATTTCTCTTATTCTAACACATTTGTATTCAGCTTACAAGAGTCCATTGTATATAAGAACTAAAACTTTTCTGATGAACAGCTTCTCCATTTTACCTGTGGAAAACCCCAGGAAAATTAGAGTAGCTATGCAAAAGAAAAATGTTATCCTGATGACCTTTGCTCTAAATTAATTACTGAGAAATGACAGAGTCATTCATAACATACTCCATCATTTGCTACTTCTTAAGCCTATTTATGTGTCTTTTAAAACATTCCAACGTACGTGAAATTATCACTGTCCAACTGAAGTCACAGGGGACTCAGAAAAAGCAGCAGTTTCAAGTTCATTACATTCAAGAACAACTCTCAAGGTACTAAAACACTTCAGATCACCTGTAAATCACACTGCTTTTTATTCCCCTCCTCCAAACACCCAAAATAATGCAGCATTGCTGCAAAATGCCACCCTGAACCGGTCGAAAGATAAAATTCACTGTTTTGGTTTGGTGGTGCTCGGTGTTTGAGATCAATACCACAGAACACTGTCTGCTTCCTGACGGATGGAGAATTGATTTTCCAAATGGTTCACATTTAATATTTCCTTTCCCCAGATGCCTTAGGAAGTTGGAACATCTGTGCAGAGGAGGCACACATTTCTGCTGCTAAATGAGAAAGCACGACTATTAAAAAGAAACAAATACGCTGAATAAAGGGCCAGTTTGGGTAAAGGGAAATGGTAAAAGCTGGGAGAGCCACGCTGATTTTGATTTTCTACCCCAAGGATTTTTTTTTCCTGCCCCGAGTCTACAAATGAAATTATTCCATTTAAATTTCTCATCCCTATGGATAATAAAAATATCAATTTTTAAAAGAAGTCACTGGTGCTTCTCAAGGATGCAGGCTTAAGTCTCTTAGCTTGCTTGTTAGTTGTTTTTTTTCTTAGTTTTCTTCTTTGCTTTCCAGATTCCACAATCCATTTTAAAAAGGCAGTTTTGTAAATCCCCAATGGGTTGGTGCAAACAACCACCTTCACTTAGCTCCCTGCAAATCTAAACCTAATCTAAATCTAAGCTAATTCTACAAGATTTTCTCAGAGTAAGCTAACAAAGCGTACGACACACCAGTGGGTGACCAAAGATAAATCAGTAGGAAAACATCACAGCTCAAAAATTAAGCTCTTTTAGACAGTCCCTAAGGAAATACATAATGTAAAAAATACAGTGACACGGCATCAAGAATCAAACTGTATACATGGGAATTCCTTTTGTTAGCTACTCCAACCTTGCCAAGGCAAACAAACAAACAAACAAGTTCTAATTCACTCACAAAGCCAAATTTAAGCTTAGATGCCACTAGCAGAAACTGGCAGCAATCGATCTAGGACTACATTTTCAGGATGTCTAAGACCAAGTAGCTCTGACATATCCACAAAGAAGTAAAACAAGCAAGAAAACCCAGTCTCCTTGCCCATGGACTCCCTGTCTGAGTATCACTGTATCAGGTCAATTCACTTTGGTCCCAAGTGTATAGGTGTTAAGGCTTTCTTCCCCACTTCCCATCTTCAGAGGTTTTCCTTTTATTCTCTCATCTCTAGAACACCCACCACGACACATTTTTTTCCAACCTAGTTCACAAAATTCATGACCAAACGCCATTCTAATGTTACAATGGAGGACAGAGGCCTTGAGGAGATGCTACTTAATAGTAAAGCAGTGGCTTTCATTTCAAATATCAATTAAACCAAAGGAACTGACAAATTTATGATACATGTCATAGCATGTATATATTAAACAGGGTTAGTAATAATCCCTGCTACATATACAAAAAAAAGATTCAGATCTTTTTTTTAGGCCAGATGCCAACCAGATGGCCAGATGCCAACCAAACAGCAATTTAACCTTGTGCTCTTTTATCCCAGCATGTCAAGTATCTTCTGTCTCATCAACACCGTTCTGGAATTCAGTGACCTTTTGATGACAATTTGGTCAAAACTAATCTATTTTCATACAAGCTTTCAGCTAAAACACCCAGTCTTTCTGCAGAAGTGTTTCAGCATCACCACCTCCAAAAATATGACAAGTTGCAGGTTAAGAACACTCTCTAAATAGATTTCATTCTGTGAAATTATCAGAGGCTGGTTAAAAGGAGAAATTACAGGATTTCCACACTACTCTTCTTTTTCCTACCTTATTAGACTCAAAATTTCTGCAAATGATGGACTAGCTAAAACAAGATTCTTTTTGTTCCACTTTCAATGAGTCTTAGAACAAACTATTTGCTCATATCAGTTTCCAAGCAATCCGTCCAGGCATCCAAGTTTATAAACCAGAAGAACCATTCAAGCCTCCTTGCTTTTAAACATACCCAAACCAAGAAGCTTGTTTAACAGGCCTTTTAGGCTCTGTGATTTATTTCTTGACGGTTCCAATAAATCATCTTTTGTTTTGGTGATAAGACTTCAACCCTTTCATTGCCAGTCCCCTACAGCAGATGCCAGAAAGCTGTGCTCCTGCATGCTTTCTGAAAACACAGGCACACACACACAAAATAATCTATTTTTCCCAACCTTCAGCAGTACATACAGCTCGTTCACGAGCTCAGGTTTTCATCCTCTTTTACTATTATTATTTATCTTACTTTTTTAAAACACGGACATGAACTCCACACCAACAGACCTTGCTACCACCAGCTCCATACTTAATATTTTCCAAGTGAGCATCCATAAGTCTGTATCCTTCCAGCTGTACTGCCATACCACAGCCCATATCCAGCACATACTGGCACAAACTGTCAGTAATCTCCCTGTACAGAGAGACACAACACTCTCCAGTTTACATGCTCCCGTGCAATTCCCTAATACCTTTGGTTATTCTGCAGGGCAACAGCTTGAAATCATGAATGGGTGGATCATAGAATCATAGAATAGATTGGGTTGGAAAAGACCTCCAAGATCATCGAGTCCAACCCCTGATCCAACTCCAATTACTATATCATGGCACTAAGGGCCATGTCCAATCTCTTTTTAAAAACCTCCAGGGATGGTGAATCCACCACCTCTCAGGGCAGGCCATTCCAATGCCTGATTACCCTCTCTGTAAAGAATTTCTTCCTAACATCTAACCTAAACTTCCCCTGGCAGAGCTTAAGCCCATGTCCCCTTGTCCTGTTGTTGGTTGCCTGGGAGAAGAGGCCAACCCCCACCTGGCTATAACTTCCCTTCAGGTAGCTGAAGAGAGTGGTGAGGTCACCTCTAAACCTTCTCTTCTCCAGACTAAACAACCCCAGCTCCCTCAGCCTCTCCTCATAGGACTTGTGCTCAAGTCCCTTCACCAGCCTGGTTGCTCTTCTCTGGACCCGCTCCAGCACCTCAATATCCTTCCTGAACTGAGGGGCCCAGAGCTGAACACAATACTCAAGGTGTGGCCTCACCAACGCAGAGTACAGGGGAAGGATCACTTCCCTGCTCCTGCTGGCCACACTGTTCTTGATGCAGGCCAGGATGCCATTGGCCTTCTTGGCCACCTGGGCACACTGCTGGCTCATGTTCAGCTTCCTGTCGATCAGCACCCCCAGGTCTCTTTCCACCTGGCTGCTCTCCAGCCACTCTGTGCCCAGCCTGTAGCGCTGCATGGGGTTGTTGTGGCCAAAGTGCAGGACCCGGCACTTGGCCTTGTTGAACTTCATTCCATTGGAGTCAGCCCAACTCTCCAGTCTATCCAGATCCCTCTGCAGAGCCCTCCTGCCTTCCGGTAGGTCGACACTCCCTCCCAGCTTGGTGTCATCAGCAAATTTGCTGATGGTGGACTCAATCCCCTCATCCAGATCATTGATAAAGATGTTAAACAGGACTGGGCCCAGCACTGATCCCTGGGGGACACCACTAGTGACCGGCCGCCAGCTGGATGCAGCCCCGTTCACCAGCACTCTCTGGGCCCGGCCCTCCAGCCAGTTCCTCACCCAGCACAGAGTGCCCCTGTCCAAGCCATGGGCTGCCAGCTTTTCCAGGAGTATATTATGGGAGACAGTATCAAAGGCCTTGCTGAAGTCCAGATAGACCACATCCACAGCCTTCCCCTCATCTACCAGGTGGGTCACGTGATCGTAAAAGGAGATCAGGTTGGTCACACAGGATCTGCCTCTCCTAAACCCGTGCTGGTTGGGTCGGATCCCTTGTCCATCCTGTAGCTGCTGTGTGATTGCACACAGGATGATCTGCTCCATAACTCTGCCAGGCACCGAGGTCAGTGCTATCACACTGACACAAAAAGTGTTATCACAGCCGCCACACTTCCCCCTCCTACCAAGAGCCACGTTGTACGGAGATTTGTTGGACACTTTACGGCATTAGAAAACAAGTATGCTCTAACTTGAAGTATCTTGTAACTGAGTGATCTCACAGGCCCCCATACACTTAATTTTGGCTTTGTCTGGAGCCAGACAATCCCACCAGCCTCACTGTCCACAGGACTCCCACCACACTCAGCCATAAAGCAGAGGAGGCTATTCAGCTCCTTAAAGATACATGCTGTAAAGATGCATGGTGAGCAAAGTTCCCAAAGCTAACCTTGCCTCAGAAGTCTAACCTAATGAGACAACACAGGCTTGCAGCCCAGATGTGCAGTTTAAGCACCATCACCTTCTACAACGCATCTGTTACAAGCTGCAAATGCTTCACACAGACCCTTCCTCCAGCAAGGCTAGAGGCTTGGTGCACACAGCAGCAAGGAGGAAACATGAGGAGCTCCGTATTTTCAAAGCAGAAGACTAAGGATCCTTCTTGTCCCAAGGTAATGATGACTTAGAAGGGAGAGCTAAATGGCAGGTGAAAGCTTTTCATAGACTCTGAGGAAAAAAAAAACAAGAAAAGCCACAAATTTTCTGACTAGTCGTTTGAGAAATAATTAGCTCCTCACACCTGATAGATTTCCACATCTATCAATACATCCCAGTCACCCTGTCCACAGTGCAGTCTGGCAGCACTATCAGGTGATTACCAATTCCCTGTCATATCTCCCTACCCACAGCATCATTTCTGTGATAACAGCCTGTTCTTCATATCCTCAGAACAGAAACCAAAATACTGCAAAAGCACGTCCCCCCAAAGCCTCTCAGCACCACTCCTGGTATCCCATCGTTCCAGTTTTACCCCTGCCACTGTAGTACTGTAACCTTTTTGTTACTGTTTTGTTGTCCTGGGGTCGTTCAGCGTTTGTTATAACAGCACAGAGTGGAAACTATTTCCTTTGCTGGGTATTTCTGCCAGGTATTTTACAGCGTGGGCACCTAAGTAAGGTGCAACCACATATAGACTAATAGTATCAACAAGGGCATCACCAGCAGAGAGAGTCATTATCCCCCTCTACTCAGATCACACCTTGAGCTCCGTGGTCAGATTTGGTCCCTGCTATACAAAAAAAGATGTGGACAGGCTGGAGAGAATCCAGAGAAGGGTAACATGGATGATCAGAGGAAGACCTGCCATATGAAGAAATATGTGCCACGTGGTGCACACTCACCCAACTGCTTGAGTCCTTTCCTGGCATCAGCCAAGAGCACCGTGAGCTTTGTGAGCCCAGGCTGACAGGAGGAGCACAGGAGGTAGGTATGGAAATTATTAAACAGAAGAGGACTTGACAGCCAACCTCAAGATACCTGAAGTGCCGTGCACATGTGCCAAGCTTCCCAATTGACAGAGCCGTCCTCACAGCTCACCCAGAAGCTTCCCTCGCCCCTTACACCCAGGAGTAGGCAGCATTTGAAGCTACTCCCATGCAAAGACCCACAGACCACTGCAGAGTCAACAATCATCTCTACATGTGGTCAAGCCTACCAGTAACAGCTAACCAAACCGAGTCAAATCCTCATGACCAGAATTCATTGCAACATCAGTGCTAAAACCTAGTAAATTCTTAAAAAAAATCTTTAAAGTTACGATAAATTAATTAATAGCAAGCTCATTACAGGACAAAATCATCATGACACAAATTACAAAGGTACTACTGTGAGCATTCTTCTGGATAGGGACTAGGCTATTCTTTTACAACTGTCTACCTATGAGGAGTTGGCAGAACAGGAAAGGACCTCCCGGTTCATTAAACCCAGTTTCTGAAACCCTGTGGGAGCCAGAACCACAGTTCCTTTCAGACAATAAAAAAGCATCATCAAAAAAGCTAATTCGATATTACTTACCTCCAACTCAGCAGCCCTAAGGCTACACAGGAACTCCTTACCCTGTGAGACAATTTTCTGGAATCCCAGCATATTCATGGACATTCTACACCAAGTTACTCCTGAATTGTCACCCAGAATAGTTTGGCTCCCTCCCTGGAGTTCACCCACCTCACAGATTTCTGTGCAGAGATGAAGGCTGAGCTCTTATTTCCACTAGAACACACGATGCCAGGTCTAATTTCCTCTTAAGAAAGAGGACTACAGCATGGCTGCTTAAATCTAGATGGCACACATTACATACCTACCAGGTTACGTGGAGAACTAAAGAACCCAAAAGCACCAGGTCTCTTTTGCTCATGGACAGATACCTATTGCTTTTCAGAAGTCTTCATTACTCAAACCCACTAAGTACAACGTGCCTCCTTACACCTTCTACCCACTTACTTGGTTGTGTGTCTCCCCCTCAAGAGAAAAACCCAACCAAAGAAAACCTGCTGGCACCGAGTGTCTATTTATACAAACAGATGATTTATCCTAAATATAATTTATTGTATGTTTTTGGAGGATGAAGCTGAACTCACTCTAGTTTGAGGCCTGTACTCCCTGTACTCTCCTAGGAGGAGAATGGGTTTCAGCATCATGCATCAAATGTTAATCGTGTTTTACATTCCAATTAATTTATTGGGTTTTGAAGAATTTTTACTTGAACAGTATTTTAAAGGGCACCTTCAAGACTTCCCACTGCCATATGATGGAACTGTATTTACTATAAGTAAATAGACTCTTCTCAGAGTGGATACATAATTTTGTTCATATGCATTGCAAAGTAAGTCCCCAGTCTTGAAACCAGTTGTTGAATGGGGGACAGGGAGGGGTTGCTACTACACTTTCATTCTGAAACTTCCATTTTTATCCATGCTGCAGAACACGCTTTTTGTCCAGGACTTTTCCTACTCAGTTCTAAACTCACACAGCACCTGCAGGATGGACAGGGGATCAGACCCAGTCAGCACGGGTTTAGGAAGGGCAAGTCCTGTCTGACCAACCTGATCTCCTTTTATGATCAGGTGACCCGCCTGGTGGATGAGGGGAAGGCTGTGGATGTGGTCTATCTGGACTTCAGCAAGGCTTTCGACACCGTCTCCCACAGCATCCTCCTGAGAAAGCTGGCTGCCCACAGTTTGGACAAGCGTACTCTGCACTGGGTTAAGAATTGGCTGGAGGGCCGGGCCCAGAGAGTGGTGCTGAATGGGGCTGCGTCCAGTTGGCGACCGGTCACCAGCGGTGTCCCCCAGGGATCAGTGCTGGGCCCAGTCCTGTTCAATATCTTCATCGATGACTTGGATGCAGGGATTGAGTCCATCATCAGCAAGTTTGCTGATGACACCAAGCTGGGGAGAAGTGTTGATCAGCTGGAGGGCAGGAGGATTCTGCAGAGA
>VWZY01011186.1:0-12082 GCA_013399075.1 Chloroceryle aenea
TGTCTTTCCAACCTGAATGACCCCACGATTCTCTGATTCTCTCATTCTGGTGGTTGTACATGTGGGGTACTTTGGCCACCTGCTTTCTCTCCTTGCTTTGGCTGCTCCCCAAACTGTGGTGGGACAATCACTGCAGCAGGGACTGCGGTGACTTGGAGATGTCAGTGCCCCTATTCTAGATGTCCTCCTCTGCTAGGTTTGGTTACTGGTGGTACCAGGTCACAAGGGTACTGGCAGCTGGGAAGCCACCATCTCCCCCTGCTCTGATCCATGTGTGGTTTTGGTCAATGCTCTTTGCTCTCTTGCCTTGGTCTCTTCCATTTGGAGAAGAATCCACAGAGATACTGAACCATGGCTATGAAATCTGGCAATGGTGTCCCCCCGTGCTGGTGTCTGCTCNCTGGGGGGACTCCCCAACTGCTCTCCCAACTCTTGGCCTGGGCAGAGGTGGGGGGGGGCTGCCTGTGAGTGACAAGAAGCCAGCAGTGCCCCAATCCAAGCTCTGGAAGTGCTGCTCAGAGTTAATTATTAAACCACATTCTGCCCGATAAATGCGCAGTTGGGTTCAAGATTTTTCACCACAAAAAATAAAATCCCTTCTGGACAGAACAGCAACTTTTCCATTGGAGTCGGATGAGTTTGTGTGTGTGTTCCACACACAATTATCAGCAGCAACATCTTAGCTCCTGCCACTCCTGAGATGTCTTTATTTTTCTCTCTGGTCTCTGCCCAGATTCAGCTTTTGAAGAGGTGACCTTGCTGGGTGGTGCTGGGTTCTCCCCACTTTCCAGGTTCTGATTCCTACCTGTCCAGGCTGGGAGCTCGCAGAGCAAGGCTCTTGGGCTGGAAGGTATCTCAGGCTGGGCTCTACTCGGATTCTCTTCTTCATTTTCTTCTTTTTCCCCCCCCTGTCCTTCTCCAAAGCGATCGCTACAAATCACGTGTCCAGGTTTTCCCGCCGAGATCTCCTGTTGTTCAGGCAGCCTGACAGATGCAGCCCAGGCAAGCAAAGGGGTTAAATTCTTCCCTGTCAAACTGGGTATCATTGTGGGGAGGAATCTCTAGATGAATTTTAAGGGTGAGGTGGCTCCTTGGCTGCTCTGGATTTCCCCTAATTTCGGGGACCACCAGACTAACCCCCGCCGTTGCGCAGGGGAACCGTTGCCTGCACCCCACCTGCCACCTCCCAGCTTTCCCCTACTTGCTTTGTCTTCTTTTCTTCTGTTTTTTTTTTCTCCCCCAACCTGTCTTATTAAATTCCCTCCTTTCCTTTTAGCAAATGGACTTTTCAACTTGGCTTGAAATCGAGTTGCTGGGATTCCAGTTCCCGTCCCCCCTTTCAGCTGAACAAAACCCAAACGCCCGCCGAGCCGCTCCCTCCCCCAGCCCAGCCCTCGGTCCTCGCCCAGCCAAAACACTTTATTCCTTAATGATCGTATTCCTTCCACTTGAAACGGAGTTCCTGCTGTTAACAGCGTTTTCAAGTGTTGCAACACTTCAGAGCTGCTGTCTCGTGAGAGGCATTTACCATAGGTGAGCTTCCTTGAAGCCGTAACCTCGGCTTCGCCGTTCCCTTTGCCCGGGAGCTGCTGGCGGGGTTGGAAGGACACGGATGATGGGGTTGGAAGGACACAGATGATGGGCTTGGCGGTCACGCTGCTTCGAAATCATCCCTTCTTCTTCCTCTTTTGTTTAGTTTTCCAGAGGGATGTTGTTTTCAGCCCTGCGTTTGAAAGCGGAGTCCCGCTGGTCGAGACAAAAGATGCGCGCAAAGCTGGGGGGGGGCTTGAGGAAGAAGAAATCCCAGGCTTGTCTTGCTATGTAGGGATTAAAGTGCTCCTGAAGACTTGCTTTGAAAAAGGAAAGAGCACAAACAAACCAGGAAGCCCTGCCACGGCCACTGCAGAAGGCTCTTTAGGTAGCCTGGTAGAGAATGGGCAGGGGAACCACCCTGAACCTCATGCAGGGAGAGCTCGGAAGCTTTGCAGAGGACACCAACCAGAGCAGCCTCTGACCAGAGCCTGGCCCCAGCCTCTTGCCCCCTCAAGGGCCCTGGAGCTCTTGCTCAGCATTGCTCAGCTCTCCTCTCAGGCTGCTCCTCTCCAGCTGCACAGCCCCAGGGCTCTCAGCCTGGCCTGGCCCAGAGATGCTTTTTCTTCTGAAAACCTAGAACGAGCACATGGAGGCACCCAACACTTTTCTTCTCCTGTTTGTCATGGAGATGTTACAGGCAGCTGCCACTGGCATGAAAGTTAATATTAAAAGCATTCACCCTTTTGAAGGTGTTCAGGACTTAACTGAGTCTCTGGCCATTTGGGGTTTATTTGCTGGTTTGATTCTGCTGCTGTCCTTGATCATGTGATGCTGAAATAGCTCTGTCATTAGATGTTTGTGTGTTCGAGGCACCTGCACGATGCTGAGGACAAAAGTTTCAAGTATGTGTTGGGAGGAAAACAGTTGCTGAGATTTCAGATGTCTGCTGGTGACTCTGGCTCTTGGTGAAGGCGAGGAAGGGCTGCTTTGCTGCAGGAGTTGGTTCTAGTTTCAGATCTGAGAGCTCTTTCTGTTCCCTTTTTTCTAAAAATGCTGTTATGTGCTCTTGTTTTCACACGTAAATCCTCTAGCTGGACACTTGTGGTGGCTGCTTTGCTTATGCAGAGAGTATTTGAGACACACACCTCTTCCACATGCACGGGAAGTTCCACCTCAGCAGGAGGAGAAACTTCTCCACTGTGAGGGTGACAGAGCCTGGCCCAGGCTGCCCAGAGAGGCTGTGGAGTCTCCTGCTCTGGAGACTTTCCAGCCCCCCTGGCTCTGTTCCTGTGTGGGCTGCCCTGGGTGACCCTGCTCTGGCAGGGGGGTTGGACTTGATGCTCTCCAGAGGTCCATTCCAGCCCCATCCATTCTCTGATTCCATGAAGAAGACCTTTTGGTGCTTAGCTCCTTCAGTAAAGTCAAATGTTGAGTAAGGGCTTGGTCTTCTCCTGTTAAACATTGCTTGCCCAAGAGCTTTGGTAAGATCTGTTTTGGCCATGAGCAGACACCAGCTGCAGAAACCCTGCCAAGAGAGGAAATTGTCTCTCCACAGTTGGTCTGAACTGATGTGGCCAGGTTGGTGGCTTCCATGAGCTCATCCAACAGCAGGTTTCCTCATCTGCACTGCCACTGAGTCCTCCAGGCTGGGCTGAGCCCTCTCAAGTGGTTCTTCAACCCAAGCTTCCTGAGAAATACTCACATGAACTCTTTGGCCCTGAGCAGGGGCTCCTCTGCACAGACAGCCCAGGAATGGGAACATCTTAATCTGCTGCAGACACTTCTGCAGTGATCAGTTGGTCCTCACCTTCAGTGTACAGGATTAATGGTGGCTGTAGGCCACCTTCCTCCACATCTGTGGTGGGCTGTTGGACAACAGAAGCTTGATTCATCATTGTCTCCAGCCCCACCATGCAGGCAGCTCTGGATGTGCTGAGGAGACACAGAACCACAGCATCACAGAATGGATGGGGTTGGAGGGGACCTCTGGAGATCATGGAGTCCAACCCCCCCTGCCAGAGCAGGACAGAACCAGAGCAGATCCCTCAGAGATGCATCCAGACAGGGCTTGAAAGTCTCCAGAGCAGGAGACTCCACAGCCTCTCTGGGGAGTCTGCTCCAGGCTTTGTCACTCTCACAGCTCTTCCTCATGCTGAGGTGGAACGTCCTGTGCTCCAGCTTGGATCCATTGCCCCTCATCCTATCACAGAGCACAAGTGAAAAGAGGTTGTCCCTCCCATTTAACACCCAGCCCCATGGATTTGTAGACATTCCTCAGCTCCCCTCTCAGGCTGCTCTGCTCCAGGCTAAACAGCCCCAGGGCTCTCAGCCTTTCCTCAGCACAGAGATGCTCCAGTCCCTTCTGCCTGTGCACGGGGCCAGCTCAGCTCCAGCTGCTCCCTCCCTCTCTCCCTCCCCACTTTGTATCGATAGCAGGACTTGAGCCAGTCCAGATGCAAGGACCTTGCACTTGTCCTTGTTGCCATCATGGGGTCCACATGTGGCCACTTCTTGAGCTCCTCCAGGTCCCTCTGGATGCCATCTCTTTCTTCTAGCAAATGAACTGCACCACTCAGCTTGGCTTTAACTGCAGACTCGGTCCCACCATCTGGGTCACTGATGGCAGTGCTGTAGGGCACCAGTTTCAATACAGACCTTGGACAGACACCCCTTGTGAGAGTTCCCCGTGTGGATGCTGAGCCCTTGGTGCAACACCGAGTTCTGTTTAGTCAACGGGGAATCACTTAGGGGAAAGAAGATCATAATGCAATAAAAACAGGAGTGAGGATTCATCTCGCCGGGCAGGGACACATCGCAGGGACATGGCCACCCTGGCTGGGTTCCTGAGGAGACAGCTGCCCATTCTTGGAGCTTTCCTCCTCCTCCAGCAAGGAGGAAGGCTTTTGTCTGAAGCTTCTTCTTAGAACCACCTTCTGGGTTTGTTTCCCTCCTTTTGATCTTGCCTTTGAAAAAGTTCTGATGCATTAAAGCCTTAGGGAGGACCATTTGTGTTTTAGTTAGAAAATCTTCAGCATTTTCACCTTCCTCTTCTCACCAAACCCATGTGTTTGAGCTGATGGGAATCGTGGAACCACTTGTCAGGAGAGCAGTAAGATCTCTTTCTGGTAAACTTTCAGGGGAGGAAGACAAAAACTCTACCTGAGAAAAAATGAGAAGAAGTTTTCTGGGGTTTCCTTTCCTTCCGAGCTGAGTTTTTACTGCGGAGGTTTTGCTCAGCCCGTGGCTCTGCTGGCTTCTCAGAAAGCCAACTGTCAATACCCAGTTCCTGTGCTTTGAAGATGAAGGGGCACTCGTGTTTTAACGCCTCTTTGTCACCAGGAAAGGACTGAAATTTAAAGTGTTTCCTGGCAGTTGTGTCCAAATTCTGGTATAAATTGGTATTTACTGTTGAGTCAGCCTGGGGAGCTGGAGACAGCGGCGTCAGCTACGAGGACTTTCCAAGAACCAGAAATACTGGTAAATAATTTGCATTACAAGCAAGTTTGAGGAGCACAACACCCGTCAAATCTTGATCTTTTGGAATGCAGATCTGAATTTTCCTCATCCTTGCTCAGCATTCCTCTGTGACATCCCATCCTCATCTTTCCTGCGCCTCAGATGGTGCTTAAAACTGCAGAGTGTGTTGCTGGTAAGGGTGAAATTCAAAACACTTGCTCTCCTCCTTGGTGGGATTTACCTTTTGGGGCTGGGAGTTGGGGAGTAGGAGAGCAGTGGCTGTTGCAATGAAGATGGGGATTTAGGATATACAGCAAAAAATCTGTGGGAATGTGCAGTGAACTCCTCACAGATGGACATTTCATGGGATTGTAGACTGGTTTGGGTGGGAGGGGACCTTCCAGAGTCATCCAGTCCAANTGTCCCATCCCCACAGCCTCTGCTAGAGAAGCTTTGCACAAGTCCAGATGGAGGCATCACTCCCTGCCCCGTTCCTTGTTAGAGTTCATCTGGAGGTGTCACCTGGGAGGATGCAGATTCCTCTCAGGGAAATTCCCTGCTGTCTTTGCCCGAGTGTGAAGAGGGAATGCAAAGTAATTAGCAAATTTTAATAAGAAAATAAAGGAATATCAGCTGGATGGTGTGTCTTCTAGGCTTCTACAGCCCAGTGGGTTCTCCCTCTAGCTGAATGTGGCCAACGAAGGGAAAATCTTTATTAAGATGTTGGAAGGAAATTTGGATTTAAGGAGCTTGAAATATTTAAGCAGCTTTAAATTTATCTCGAGTAAATAATGAAAAAAAAGAGTAAATAGTCCAGAGGTGGAAAGAAGAGAAAGTGCATCCTTGAAGTGGAAAGTCTAATAAAAAATATTCAATCAATGTCCCCAAAGAAAAGTGGTGAAAATGGGAATGGCCAATTCAACCCCCAGATCACACAGCTGACAGAACAGGGGAAAGGGGGTGGGCTTGTGTGGGGAGAGGTCATCCCAGGTCTTGACAAACCTTCAGACAAAGGCTGGTGGGTGTTTTGGTTTATAATAAACTGACTGTGTATTGGAAAACTGTCCACCCTCGGCGAGGTTCCTGGTGATACCCAAGTGGGAGGGGTGGCTGAGACCCCAGAGCTGTGCTGGCATCCAGAGAGCTGGACAGGCTGGAGAGCTGGGCAGAGGGAACCCAGTGGAGTTCAGCAAGGGCAAGGGGAGAGTCCTGCACCTGGGGGGGAACAACACCAGGAACCGNCAGCCCCCCCTGGCTCTGTTCCTGTGTGGGCTGCCCTGGGTGACCCTGCTCTGGCAGGGGGGTTGGACTCCATGATCTCCAGAGCTCCCTTCCAACCCCGTCCATTCTCTGAGTCCCTGAATGTCTCCCTCTCTCCTCTGCCTCCCGTGGGTGACTCCTCCAAGTGCCTTACATTTGTTGTCTCCTCGCATTTCTGCCGCCTCATCTTTAATCCTTCTCTCCCCTGCCTTTAATTCCTGAAAGTGAGTAATTAGAGACCCGAGCACATGGCCAAGCCCTGATGTACAGATACAGCTGCAGCCCGAGTTGTCTGGGTTTGTTTTTTTGTTTTTTGTTTTTTTCTCTTAAATATAACAGTATAATGTCACAAATGAGCTCCCTTTGCTCTATATTTCTCCAGACCCCATCTATCTTTAGCCAGAAAGTAAATCCAGCTGCTCCTGACGGATGGAAAGATGGGGAGGAAGCTTTTCCACTTGGTGTAAGCATATTCTTTCTGGAGATCCCATGAAGGATGGAGATGCTGCACAATGGTGATCCCATCTCCTCCTTGTTGATGAAAAGACTCTGGGAACAATTTTTCCTGTTGTTTCCTGAGAGGGTTTGTAGCTAAACCCCTGGAGCTTCCCCCACCCCCTTGTTGCTGTGGTGGGCTTTGGAAGTGATGGAGTCAGAACGGCCGGGTGATGGGGTGGGAGCAATCTAACAACTCTTTTCCATGTTAAATATGAAGGAGAGGGAACACTGACAGCTGTTAGAGGCCATTAGAGCGTTTGCAGGCAAGGAGAGAAGTCACCAAAAAAAGAAAACCCCTCCTTATATCGTTTCTTACATCTCTTGTGAGCACTGTGACTGTACGTGGGGTAAATAACTTCAGTAACTGCTGAAACCCGAATGAAGATCGTTAATTAACTCATCAGCCATCTAATAAATATTTCATGACAGCTCACTGAATGTCTGCTCTGCTCTGGAAGAACAGCATCCTCCTCGGCGGGAGGCCTGCTGAAGCCATTTGTCTTGCTCATGGGTGTTGCAGAGAACTGCAGGAGGAATGCTTGGTGCTGAGGGTGGGGAGAGCCTGGCCCAGGCTGCCCCGAGAGGTGGTGGCTGCCCCATCCCTGTCCCCATTGCAGGGGAGGTGGCCGGGGCTCTGAGCACCCTGCTCTGGCTGCAGATGGCCCTGCTCCCTGCAGGGGGTGGATGAGATGACCCTGAAAGGTCCCTTCCCACCCAAACCAGTCTGGGATTCTGTGGGTTTTTATTCCAGTGTGATGAGGTGTCCACCCCAAGACATTCTCATTTGAAAGCCTTGATTTTAAGGAGAACAAAAGTTAAAAGTACCCAGAGCAGGGGGCCCAGCAGCGCAGGCTCCAGGTGCCTTGGGAATCTCTCCAGACAAGGAGACTCCANGGGGGTGGATGAGATGACCCTGAAAGGTCCCTTCCCACCCAAACCAGTCTGGGATTCTGTGGGTTTTTATTCCAGTGTGATGAGGTGTCCACCCCAAGACACATTCTCATTTGAAAGCCTTGATTTTAAGGAGAACAAAAGTTAAAAGTACCCATAACAGCCTCATTCTTTGTTGGTTCTATGTACAATTTAGTAAAGGACCCTTTGCCATGATGTGGGTAAGAGGGGTGAGATGTCAAATTATTGCTTTGCTCTTTGATTCTTGGTTCTGGCGGTGCAGGGATTCTCAAAAATAGTTTGGTATTTCCCTCCTCCTGTTTGTAATTAGTCTGTGACTTTGTAAACTACATCAGATTCCTCTAAGAGATCTTTCTGCAGGTGCCTGTCTATATTGCTGCAGTCTCCATCCCCTAATCCCAGCGTGGTGGGGTTGGAAGGGACCTCTGGAGATGCTCTGGTGCCACCCCCCTGCTCCACCCNAGCCCCAGGGCTCTCAGCCTGGCCTCACCTCAAGCACCCCACAACATCTCTGAGCAGCACACCCCAGGACTCTGTCACCCATCAGAGGACGGGTGTCCCCTTCCAGCTTCACCACCCTTGGCAGCATCACCTTTTGCTGGAGCAGCTTGTCCTGCCCCTTCCTCTGGAGGGGAGGAATGGCCTCTATTTCTTCTGCAAAGAACCCCCAAGGCCAAACCTTTTTCCATCTCAGTACAACAAAAGCTCTTCAGCAGCCATCACCCTGGTGTCACCGAGCTGCCATCTTCCAAAGGCAGCATCTCCAAGCCCCAGCCTCCCCTGCCGCAGCTGAGCTTTTGTTTTCCTGGCCTTTCATTCCAGAGGCAGAAAGCAAAAGCTGTGACTTTACTCAGCAGTGAGTTTGGCTCAGGTAGAAAACAAACCCCGGCCTTGAGCCCTCTCGAACCTCTCAGCACGGCTCTGGAACATCCTCCCCCCTCTCCTCTTGCTGCAGCTGCTGGAATTGGACCCACAGCTGCTGAAAAATTCAGCACCGTGAACGTCACAAGCTAGGAAATGGAATTATATTTTTTTTTCCCCCCTTTCTTAATGGTTTAATGAAATCCAGTGACTTTTATAGGTTTATTTATTTATTCATTTTTACGTTGTAGTTTTGTCCTCCCCTTTTTTCAGTGTGGTTTTGCCCACCAGTGCTGGTGATGGGTTTGTGACGCAGGGGAGTTTGATGTAAACACACCTTTGGTTATCCCAGTTTGTGCTGGAAGACACTGGACCTTCTACCTGATTCCAGAATCACGGAATTATTCAGGCTGGAAAAGACCTTTGAGATCAACAGGTCCAGCTTAGGACCTCTCAGCACCACACTGGCCAGACCGTGGCACTAAGTGCCACATCCAGCCTGTCCCTAAACACCTCCAGAGATGGTGACTCCACCACTTCCCTGGGCTCTCCATTCCAATGCCTGATCACCCTCTCCATGAGGAAATGCTCCCTTAAATCCAGCCTGTGCTTCCAAATACCCCACCTAACAGTACAGTCCTCAAAGTGAGGTGATTTATAGCCAAGCAGATTTGGGTTTCCCCATCTTTTCTCTCCCAGCTCCGTGCTTTTTTGACAAGCTCAAGTCTTCTGCTTGCCTTTCTTGTGCTTGTTGGATTCAGTGGCCATCAGCAAAAGCCACTGGAGTGAGGGATTTACAGTGAAACCCCCCATGAATCATGTACACAGGAATCCTGTATGCACATAGATACAGACAAATTGCAGAGGACAAGAGGAACCAACTTCAGCTTGGGTTGAACCTGAGGAACACGTTCTTCAGAGCATTTTTGCACTGAAGGATTGTTGGAGGGGGGAAAGGATTCAGCAGAAGTCCCCCTGGGTTTACTTAGAGCTCTCAGCCCTTTGGCACCTCGGTGGGATCCTGCGTCTTTCAAAGGATGTCCTACTTTCCAGAGGTGATATGTGGAGCAGCCCGAGCGTTTTGCTGTAGTTTTTCTCAGGCTTTTGCCTATTTTTGTGTTGTCAAAAGAGTTTTAAGGAGCTCCGAGTGACACCGGTGAAGGATTTGAATGCAGTTGCTTCTCTGCAATGCTTTGGAAAAGGTTTGAGCATCTCTTGCCCTCCAATTTCACAGACCAGGTACTTGTGGATCTCTTCCTCTATTAATATCTGTGATTTAATAGCGTTGCTTTGGACTTATTTCTGCAGCACTTCCCTCCCCAAACTCTCCAAGGGCTCTGCTTTTTTAATTAGTTGAGCCTCACGTTCCCTCCACGAGGGACCTGGACTCTTCTGACCCCCTCCTGGTTTTGCTCCAGCTCTTTACAGCAGACAGTGGCTTTTCCTCGATCGAGGCAGCTCTGCAGCCAGGTCAGTGGGGGGATCTTCCCCTTGCCCCCCAGTTAAATCACCCCAATCACCATTCTGATAGTTTTTTCAACACTGGATTTTGAGCAGGGGATGCACCCAATGCATCTTCAAGCAAGGGTGGGCTTTGTGGTGCTGCCCCATCCTGCCACTTCATTCGTAGGACTTTAGAACAGATCTCTCTCATCTTTTTTTGGTTTATTCTGCTGTTTGGTTTATTAACTCTGATTGTTTCTTTTGCAAACCTAAGGGTTAGGAGCCAGGGAGGCAGGCTGCATCTCTGCCTGCAGCTCTTGTGCTCAAAGAGGGTGCAGGGCATAGATTGCTTTGGTTGGAAGAAACCTTTGAGATCAGGGAGTCCAACCATTAACCCAGCACTGCCAGGGCACCACTGACCCCTGGCCCTCAGCACCACAGCTCCACGGGGGGCTTGGAAACCCCTCCAGGGGTCACGGGGACTCCCCCCTGCCCTGGGCAGCCAAGTGCAGCCTGGAACCCCCCTGGAACTCAAGGGGGTTCAAGAAATTGTTCCTCATCTCCAACNGGGTCAGTATGAGCCAAGGTCTGGTCCTCTTGCCTGGCACTGGTCACAGTGGGTGCAGTACCTGGTCTAGCTGAGATGTGTCCCTGCCCACAACAGGGTGGTTGGATGAGATGCTCTTTAAGGTCCCTTCCAGCCTGAGCCACTCAGTGTTTCTATGAAAACACTCTTGGCTGAGCTTTACCTGGGTCTCCTTGGAGGGGACTCTGCCCTTCAGCCTCTGCTGGTTGTATCCCATTGGTCCTTCAAAACCAAAACAACCCCGTGGTGATTCCGTGGAACCTGGTGGTGATGCTGAGGAACAAGGGTATAAAATGAAGCTCTATTATTTTTTTTTCTCTGCAAATTAATGTCTTTTGGGGGAGTGTTTCCCAGAGGGTGCACCTGAACTTTTGCAGGCTTCCTCTGGCAGATGCCTTTGTTGCAGAGCTCCAGCTCCTGAGCTCTCTGCAGCCTGTTTCAAGGAGAAAGCCTAAAGGAGAACCTGAGTAGAAATTATATAACGGAGAAGCAGGTTGGATTTGCTGCGGTAAAGTAAAAAAAAACCCAACCCCAACCCCTGAGAAATCACGTGTTGGATAAATTGGCTGCTAAAGGGCTGTCCCAGCACCCTTGCCGGGCTGCTTTCCCTCCCCAGGGAATGGGATGCAGCTGCAAAATGCTGTCAGCTTTTCCTTCAAAAAAAAAATCAACGTTTCCTTCACCGTTCAGATGCGTAGCAGGTTTTGGGTTAGGGTTTGGAGCTGATTCAAGGGGTGGGTCTGGAAGGAAATCAGAACCCCAAGGAACTCTCAGATATTGTTCCTCAAGTGGATCACTTGGTAGATGTCTTCGGATGGCAGCGTGGAGCGCTGGGTGAATCCAGAGGGGTGAGGGGAACATTTCTACAGCTGGGCTATTTGGAAGAACTTCAGTGTGAATGGGGGGTGGTTTTTTCCCTCTGTCACCAAAGCTCCTTAAAATTGAGGCTTTTAATTGGCACTGTTATAGCCAGGGCAGCCTGGACCGGCTGAACATGCCGAGAGCTGGGATGTGAACAGCATCTCTTGGTACAAACACATTTCCCATCGCCGTGCTCGGGAGTTCTGTAACTCAAACCTCCTGAAAGTGAAGGTGATTGTTACATTAGAGAGATCCCTCGCTTTTTGTTGGTGCTCTTGTTGTTGTTTTGCTTTGTTTTCACAAAGCACATACCCGAGGAACTGTCTTTATTAAGAAGACTGTCGAGGCTGTTAGCTTCCACCTCTGGGATCTCCTGTCTCAGCAGCTCTGCAACTGTCTCTGCACCAAAGCTGAAGGGAAACTGCTCAGCAGATTTACCCCGAGTAACCTCCAGCCTGTGCTGGGATGATGGCACTGGAGAGGCTGGAGAAAGGAGGAGCCCAGCCTTGCACGTGCTTGTGCTCACCGGTGTAATATTTGCTCTGCACATGGGAGTCTGTGTGTGGAGCAGTGAAATGCCTTGAGCTTGCCCTGCACTGTGGAGGTCCAAAGCACGTTGCAAATGGTGGTAAAGACTCTTCTCCTTGAGAGGGACCACATTTGAGGGCCCCA
>VWZY01011186.1:17995-28765 GCA_013399075.1 Chloroceryle aenea
GGGGGTGAGAGCCTGGCCCAGGCTGCCCAGGGCAGCTGTGGCTGCTCCATCCCTGGGGGGGTTCAAGCCCGGGCTGGGGGGGGCTCTGAGCACCCTGCTCTGGTGGGAGGGGTCCCTGCCCACGGCAGGGGCTGGAACTGGGGGAGCTTCCAGGTCCCTCCCAACCCAAACCCGTCTGTGATTTGATGATTTTAGGGGAGAATTACATTTTTAGGGTCTGGAAGTGGCCTGTGATGCTGAACCTATGGGTCAAATGTGCCACCCCAAGGAGAAACCTGATGGGCAGAAGGCTGGAGGTGCAATATCTTCACCAGCACCGGCTGCTGCTCCGCTTGGTTCTTTGCAACCACAGAACTTTATCTTCCCATTATTAATTACCAGTTATCTCCTTTAAAATCAGGGCAGGATGTGCTGCACGGAGAGAGTCTCACTTCTGTGGTCACGGTCGTGAGAGATTCACTAACCCAGAAGAGGTTTTCCTGGAGCAGACTCGTGCCTGTGCTCATCTCACTCGAGCGGAACAGCTCCGGAGCTACGATGGGAATTTGGAAAATAATCCAAAGGCCACAAAATTTGCATAGGAGCTCAGAGGCTCTTACGTTAGCACAGGATCTAAGTGTGCACAGGTACGGTCGCTTGAACTTTGGACGTTCCAGGTCTTGGCTGCTGTGCCTGAAGGATTCAGCTTCTTGTCCTCTCTCCCCCACGTGTCTCCCCTGCGCTGAGTGGGAATGGTCTCTGGTCACCACCACTGCCTCCTGTGCAACCTTCTCCATGAGAGGGACATCCTGACCCTATGCAAGACTCTGCTTCCACTCTGGGGTCTCCACAGAGAAGGACCTGGGAGGACTGAGGGACAAGGTCACCATGCGCCAGCAATGAACCCTCGTGGCCAAGAAGGCCGATGGTCTCCTGGGGTACATCAAGAAGAGTGTGGGCAGCAGGTTGAGGGAGCTTGTTCTGCCCTTGTGAGGCCACCTCTGGAGTACTGGGACCAGTGCTGGGCTCCCCAGTTCAAGAGAGACCAGGAGCTACAGGGGAGAGTCCAGCAGAGGCTGGGAAGCTGCTGAGGGGCTGGAGCATCTCTGGGCCAGGCCAGACTGAGAGCCCTGGGGCTGTGCAGCTGGAGAAGAGCAGCCTGAGAGGGGAGCTGAGCAATGCTGAGCAAGAGCTCCAGGGCCCTTGAGGGGGCAAGAGGATGGGGCCAGACTCTGGTCAGGGGTGCCCAGTGACAGGACAAGGGGCACTGGGCACCAACTGGACCCCAGGAGGTGCCCCCTGAGCAGGAGGAGCAAGTTCCTTGGTGTGAGGGTGTCAGAGCCTTGCTTGCCTTCTGCCTGCTCCCAGGATTCAGCCAAGGTGTGCAGTGACACATCATGGTCATAACATCAAGGTATCACCATCCAGCTTTGACTCACTGGTGGCTTCTCGTGGCTGATGCATCTCGCTGGGGTGGCACCAGCATCGGGGAGATGAGCCCCTGGGTCTTCCTTTTCACCTTGAAGCTTTCTCCTTATTTCCTCGAAATAGCAGGGGAAGAAATGATGTCATCTCACCAGCTCTGTGCTGGCAGGAGCCGCAGGGTTGAAATAATGACAAAGGAGAGGAATCGTCTCCTGGGTTCATAAATCTTCTTCAGGGAGTGGCGGCACTTGAAGAAAAATAAGTCTTCTTCTGGCATGGGTTGCATCTTGGTCACGGGCTGGACTGGTTCAGTCATGCAGAGAGGAGCCCTGTAACAACTGGGATCACTTTTGATGTTCATTTGGTAGGTACGGGCTTCAGCCTGTAAAAAAAAAAGGGAATCTGCTTCTCGTGGTTGCAGGAAGCAGAATGGAGGGGCGTTGGGTTGGCAATCAGACAGCAGAGCTGCTTTTGTGGACAGTAAATGAGAACACATCCCTTGTCAGCTCAGGTTTGAATCCTGGAGTCCCCCAAGTCACAGAATCTCAGACTGGTCTGGGTGGGAAGGGACCTTTCAAGGGCATCCAGTGCACCCCCCTGCAGGGAGCAGGGCCATCTGCAGCCAGAGCTGGGTGCTCAGAGCCCCGGCCACCTCCCCTGCAATGGGGACAGGGATGGGGCAGCCACCACCTCTCGGGGCAGCCTGGGCCAGGCTCTCCCCACCCTCAGCACCAACAATTTCTCCTGCTCTCCAGGCTCAATCTCCCTCTGCCAGTTCCCAACCATCCCCCCTTGGCCTGTCCCCACAGGCCCTGCTCCAAAGTCCCCCCCATCTTTCTGCCAGGCCCCTGGCAGTGCTGCAAGGCCATACATAAAATACTATGATGTGCCTGGAAACAAACCCCAGCTGATCTGATTTGAAGCAGTTCCGAGTTCACTCGAGTTCCTGTAGTAGGATTTCTCACCACCCTGGGCACGGGAGGAATTGTGCCCACGTGGAAATCAAAGTTGGTGCGTTTTGTGAGCACCACAAAAATTCATACACACTCAGAACTTTGGGTTAGGAGGTAAATTTTTATGATACCACAGGAACCATGAAAAATATTTTGGAAAAAGACTTCATCCTGTTTTTTTTTTATAGGACAATAAGCACTTTGGAACAGAAAAGCTCTTTGAAATCCTTCTCAAACTGAGCGTGGCTTTGCTTCCCACCTCACTTTTGGTTTCAGTTTCAGAGGCTCCTGAGAAATGTGCTATTTTTGGACTTTAGCATTGCAGAACTCGTTAGAAAATAGGTTTGGTTTCCTCCGTGGCCTTGGTGACGCCGAGTTCCTGCTCCTCACGGGTTAATGGTGGTTCTGGAGATGTGCTAAATGCAGTTTGTGTGTGGCTGGTACAACTGTGCTGGGGTGTGGGGCTGGGGGAGCACACAGATGGCAACGGTCAGTGGGGAGCCACAGTTCATCCCTGCCCAACTCCATCCAGCGCTGCCAGGAACCTGGGAAAAACCAGCAGTGGAAATGATGGAATACCTTCTGTCTAGAGAAAATGTCTCTGATCCCTGGGAATTAGTAGCAGATAGAATCACAGAATCTCAGAGTGGTGTTGGTTGGAAGACACCTTGAAGATCAGAGAGTCCAACCATCCCCCAGCACTGCCAGGGCACCCCTGACCCCTGGCCCTCAGCACCACAGCTCCACGGGGTCTTGGAAACCCCTCCAGAGGTCATGGGGACTCTGGCACTGGCATTAAGTAGACTCAGGTTTGTTCTGTACTCGTGGTGCTGGAAGATGGAGGTTTCCAGGGAATACTTATCCATCAAAACCTTTGTCCCTGGTTGGAAGGGACCCATCTTTTGGCCCATCAGACCAGACCCTGCATCTCAGATGGAGCCCCAAAACTGCTGGGCTGCACTTTGGAAGTCCTGCTGGTGGCTCCAGCACTCTGCATTCCCATGTATTTTGCAGTGGCTTTTCAGGGTCGATTTTCTTTCTTCAGGTCAACAAAAAGAACCAAGGAAAATCCCAATCCTTTGTCACCACAGTGGGTTCCCCTTCTTTGTCCTTCTCACTCACGGCTGTTCCTTCCAAGCCTTCACTGAGGAACCTGAGCCTTGTGCCACTCCAAGGATGGTTTGATTTTTGCTCTTCCAGATCCTGCAATTGCAACAATCTCCCCTGGAACCAGATTGGGATTCACAATGGTTCTGTTTGTGTGATTACAAAGGATATTTCTAGGTTGAGTTCATGATCTGAGAGGCACACACTGGCTGTGAAGGTGGTGGGGCTGAAAACAGCTCTGCTCCCACCTAACCATCCCGAGGGCCATTCCATTCCTCCATAGGCCTGAAAACACAGCCTGAACCTTTCTTCTCCAAGCTCTGGAGACTCCCTGGAGAAGGGAGTGCAGCTGCAGGCAGGGACCACCTTGCCCACACCCCTCATTCAGTGTGCCCTTGCTCTGCCAGCAGAATTGGCCCCTGAGGGATCTTGCTCAACCCGGGGAAAATGTTGCAGGACCTGCTCTGCGAGTGAATGCGGTTGGGCAGAGGGAACATCAAATTCTGGAGAGCTGCAAGTTCCTGAGAGATTAAGTTGAATGCCCAGAGCGTTGCACGGACCCACCCCTAGAAGTGCTTTTTCCAAAGGGGTTTTCTCCACCATCTCCAGAAAGGGTTTTGTGGTGTTTCACGCTGGGGGAGATTTTGGGCCAAAGGTTTTCTCTTGCTTCCCAACTGGTTGGATTGTTCCAACATGTGTGGTTTCCATGTGAGCCTCCGTGGTCATGGGCAGCATGGGGCAAGTGAAGGGCATGAGGAACCAGTTCGGGCAGGACTGATGTGCAAGAAGAGGGGAGAGGTTCCTTCCCAGTGGGGTGTTCTTGTCCCTCTGCTTCAGCAGCTGTTGAAGCATCATCTCCTTTCTACCTGGGGTTTAACCCGTTCGTGCCAGAAAGCTCTAATCAAGCAGCCTGGCTGTGTCAGCACNGGGGTCAGTGGTGCCCTGGCAGTGCTGGGGGGTGGTTGGACTCCATCATCTTAAAGGTCTTTTCCAAGCTAAACCACTCTCTGATTCTGTGGCTCCTGCTGCTGCACGGGCAGATGAGGCTGTCTCTTTTCCCACTTAGAATCACAGAATGGATGGGGTTGGAAGGGACCTCTGGAGATCATCGAGTCCAACCCCACTTGCCATGCAGCTTTTCAAACCGTAGCTATCTGAAAATGAACTTTTAGGTCCATTTGCTTGGAAACCACAATTCTAAGTAGTGCAGTAAGGAGCTGGTCTGAAGCTGCCTGTTTGGAGGTCATTCCAGTGCCTCAGCTCCTCAGCATCCCCCCGTCACCCCGGCCAGATCCTGCCTGCGAGGGGGCAGAGGCTCAAGGTCCTGCTGTGGTCGGTGGGAGCCAGTCTGAGAGCAAAGGCTTTGCTGAGCAGCAGGGTTTCTGGAAAGAAGAAGAGGCTTCTGGTTCCTGCTGTGTCCGTCATTCAGCGAGAGCCGTTTGTCCCCGCTGCTGGTTGGTGGTTGGTTTTTTTGTCTGCCCTCGTTTCGAGCTTTGCCTGGTGGAGACTCAACCCTCAGTGTGGTGCAGGAAGCAGCCACGACTTTGGTTATTGTGTGCAGAGGAAAAGATGAATCAGAGTCACAGAATGTCCTTGGTTGGGTGAGAACTTCAAGGTCATCCAGTCCAACCTTCCACACAACGCTCCAAGGTCACCACTAAAGCAGGTCCCTGAGCACCAGGTCCACAAACTAAGTGCCTCCAGGGGTGACAGCTCCACCAGTGCCCTGGGCAGCCCATTCCAGTGGTTGAGAACCCTTCCAGTGAAGAAATGTTTCCTACTATCCAGCCTGAACCTCCCCTGGTGCAGCTTGCAGCCATTCCCCTGGTCCTGTCACACGTCAGCAGGGAGAAGAGGCTGTCCCCTCCTCACTCCAGCTCCTGTCAGGAGCTGTCAGAGCCAGAAGGTCCCCTCAGCCTCCTCAGACTGAACACCTCCCTACCCCTGCTGGCCACAGGGGTTCTGATGCAAGCCACTGGTCTTCTTGGCCACCTGTGGGCACTGCTGGCTCATCTTGAGCTGACTATAAAACTTCTGTGTTGGAACCTCATGAGATTTGGATCCCTGGGGATTAGGAGTTTTGAATCTTTCTGTGAGTTTTGTCCCTTTTTGCCCAGGACTCTTGCTGCAGCCTGAGGTACCCTCTTCTATATGCAGTGGTTTTCCCAAGTTGACTTTGCTCAGACTCTGGAGCTGTGCTCTAACTGCTGCTGCTGGCAGCATGGAGATGATGATGATGATGACAGGTACACAGATCTTCCTACATGACCCATCCCTGGAGTTCTTCAAGGTCAGGCTGGATGGGGCTCTGAGCACCCTGCCCTAGGTAGAGATGTCCCTGCTTGTGTAGGGGGCTGGACCAGATGACCCCTCGAGGTCCCTGCCAGCCTCAAACATTCTCTGATTCGAAAATAATTCCTAATAGCCCGAGCTGAAGTCGTCTCATCATGTGGTGGTGGATGGGTGGAAGCTGGCTCTGATGTCCTGCAGCTCTGGAGATGGACTTTACCTCCAGTAGCTTTCTCCACAGTTCTCGACTCCAGGAGGAGGTGTGAAATGTGTGCTGGGAACTGAGACCACTGGGTTCTTTGGTGGAAAACAACTGGGATCTCTCCCGTCTTCTGCTGTCAAACACGCTGCGTGCAGTGGGTGTCTGAGTGTGTTAGTGGTCAGACTGGGATGGTTTTTGCTGTGATACTGGTTTTAATTCTGCGTTTCTGGAGGCACCATAGAAATACCTTGTGTTGCCAGCTGAGGATCTGAAGAGTAAGATCAGCACAGCAGAGCCAGGGAGCTGGGGGAGCGGGGCCAGAGGAGCCCCAGCAATGCTGGGAGGGCTGGAACCCCTCTGCTGGGAGCCAGGCTGGGAGAGCTGGGGGGGTTCAGCCTGCAGAGGAGAAGGCTCCAGCTGGGGAGACCTTCTGGGGGCCTTGCAGCACTGCCAGGGGCCTGGCAGAAAGATGGGGGGGGACTTTGGAGCAGGGCCTGTGGGGACAGGNTCCCTGCAGGGGGGTGGAGTAGGTGACATTTAGAGGTCCCTTCCCCCCCAAACCAGTGCCTGGTTCAGTGATTGTATGAATCCTGGTGTTGCTGATGGGCACTGCAGGTACCCAGCTCTCTGTGCCCCGCAGCCACAGCTCCCAATTAAGCTTCCTTACCTAAGCCATTACAATTAAGTAAGAATAACAAAGGCAAGACACTTCTAAAAGCAAGGCTGGACCCAGGGTGTCTCTTGATTGTTTTCTCTTGTCACATAATTGAACCCCGAGGACCTCTCTGCTCCGTGGGAGGGCAGCGATTTTCCATAACAGTTTTCTAATTATTCCTGTAGAGGAACCTCTTAGGAGGCATTAAAACCTCTGTAAGCCGAGGGGGTGGGTGTGGATCCCTCCCCTGGCAAGAGGAGGGTCTCCCTGGAGCACTTCACTCCTGGCCGTGATGTTTGTGAAGCATTTTGGGGTTGGGAGGTTCCCCAGAGTACAAGGAGCGGGGTCCTCCTGCATTGGAGGAGCAGAGGGTGAAGAAGCTCGACTGAGAAGGGATCAAACAGCAGGGCCACCAACCTCGGGGACAGTGACATGAGAGCACCTCAGGGGTGGTCTCTGCTCAAACTGGGCTGTGGGTTAATCACCCTCTTTCTTGCCAGGCTCGGGGGTATCTCCTAAGGTTCGGTCACCTACAGACCAAGTTCTCTTCCGAGATGAACAAGCAGCTCCTGCCTTTTCCTCACGAGTAGGTGACATTGCAAGGTCCCTTCCCACCTAAATCACTCTGTGATTCTGTGATAAATACAAAATAATAATTTCACACATAAGTATAAATATAGAAATATACCAAGATGCCTATTTGCATTATGTAGCCAGTCTTGCTACTTGACTGAAGAAATAGCCCCATATATTTTCAACAAAAAAGAGACAAAACATTGTCCCCATTCCTATCCAAGTCCCCACCCCTGCAGCAAACATCATCATCTTCCTAGAGACCGAGTCCATTGAAGCATCAGGGGCTGGTGGGTCTGTTCAGGGGGTGCTCTAAACACCGTTCCCCTATCATCCTCCCAGCTCACTGACCCCCACCTCACCAAAGGAGGAGGAGGAAGTCTTAGGACCACTGGTTTTTGGGTTGTACCCTGATTTCTCCTTGTCTTTCTTGGTGCCACTCCAAATTCTCGTGGTCACTGGGTGCTTAACCACTTTGGCACCAGCATTTTCGAGCGGGAGGCAGAAGAAAGCTGCTCTGGGTGGATTTTTTTTCCCCCTAAGTTTGCAGTTCTTCCTGCTGAATATCAAGCTTGCTCTGCTGCAGTTTCTAACGCACGGCATCCCTCGGGAAGAACATCTTTTGTTTTTGTCGCTTAGCAATTCCAGGCTGAGCTTCAGTTTCAGCAGCAGAATTCACCCTTCCCTTACCCGGAGCTGGCGAAGGGTTTGTGTCGTTGGCTGTGTTTTCTCACCAGGAAGCTCTCACAGCTTGTAGGGGTACGAGGAACGGGAGTGTGGTTGACCTGCAGTGCTTGGTGGAGGAGGTGAAATGATGCTGAGATGTGTCCACAGAATCCCAGTATGGTGGGGCTGGAAGGGCCCTCTGGAGATGCTCTGGAGCCACCCCCCCTGCTCCACCCAGCAGGGGCACCCAGAGCAGGGGGCCCAGCAGTGCAGGCTCCAGGTGCCTTGGGAATCTCTCCAGACANAGGGTTGGTGGAAGGGAAATGGTGAATTTACCACTGGTAAGCACGTGGAACATTCAGCAATGAGCGATTTCTTTGCTGGCCCAGCTGGTACTGACAGTCAGCTCCTGTCTGTTACTAGGTAACTTCAGTTGCAAGTGTCTCTGTTGGAAGTGCCTTGTCATGTCAGGTTACCTCCATACATGGGTGAGGATCTGTTGGCCACCTGCTTCAGAGAAGGTTCAGAAATACTTGGTTGACTCTTGGAGAGCTGATGATGAACCTCAGACTGTCCTGATCCATCTATTGTGTGATTTATAGAATCACAGAATCTTTCAGGTAGGAAAAGACCTCTAGGGTCACTGAGTCCAGCCATTAACCCAGCACTGCCAGGTCACCACCCCCAGGGTTTGGCTGGGGCTTTGTGTGCTCTCCTAACCTCCCCAGGCAGGTCCTGCTGATCACCAGGATGGCAGCCAGGTGAAGAGGGGCAGGGTTTAGGTTTTGTCACCCAGTCCAACCCCCTGCAGGGAGCAGGGCCATCTGCAGCCAGAGCAGGGTGCTCAGAGCCCCGGCCAGCTCGGAGATAAGTTGAGCTCAGTTGCCTTTTGTCACCAATTTCTCCCTCAATAAACCCAGCCTCTGCTCTGGGAGGGACTTGGGGCTTTCAAACCCCGTGTCGTTGTGGCCGAGTTCGTCGCGCGGAAGCTGGGAAAGGCATCTCCAGCTGGATGCTTTTCTGAGGGATCTGCTCTAGCTTTGGTCCTGCTCTGGCAGGGGGGTTGGACTCGATGATCTTCAGAGGTCCCTCCCAAGCCCATCCACTGCTGTGGTTCTGTGATCCCGCTCCCCGCCGGCGCTGGCACGGCCGAAGGAATGTGACACGCTTAATTAAATCCCTTTTTTTATTTCAACCTCGCTCCTTTGTACCAGAGGAAATAGAGACATCAAGTCCTGACAGACTCTTAGAGTAGACATTTACCATCCACTTCATTTTCTAGCTGAAGCAATCAGAACTTTAGCAACTTTTCCGCTTTCTTAAAGCTGGTTTTTTTTGGGGAGTGCTGGATGAATTGGGCTGGGAAGTGGTGAGTTTGTTGGCTTTGGCAGACGTGGTGGCTCGAACGTGCTGCTTGGGTTTGTTGCTTTTTTAGCAAAACAAAGCGATTTTGTTCTCACTTCCCCATTCAGCTGTTGACCTTGGATGCTCCTCGCCTGTTCTTTGCTACCTGGAAAGGGTAGGAAACCTCTCTGGAGCTTGGCTGTCACCCTCACAGTGGAGAAGTTTCTCCTCCTGGTGAGGTGGAACTTCCCGGGTCTCCCCTTGCTGCCATCACCTCTCGTCCTGTCCCAGGGCAGCACTGACAAGAGCCTGGCCCCTTCTCCTTGCCCCCCACCCTGCAGAGATTTGGAACCATTCCTCAGCTCCCCTCTCAGGCTGCTCTGCTCCAGGCTGAACAGCCCCAGGGCTCCCAGCCTCTCCTGATAGCCATGGTGCCTGGAAATGCGGAGCAGTTGGACCTCCGTGTCCATCCACACCGTTGGTGGCTCTTCGTTAGGTTCCTGCAGCCAACCTTTGGGTGGAAGATCCAGTTAGGAAGAGGTTTGGGAAGGTGGAGGAGGTTTGGGAAGGTACCCCGGGTGCTTTGCTCGAAGGTGGGCAGGCAGGAGGGGCAGTTCCTGGGGCTGCCAGTGCCATGTGGGTTGGGAGTCAGGTGCTCAGTGAGGTGATGCTGTCGTGGGATTGCCAGAAAGTATTTTGTTGAATTTAATTTAATTTAATTTTGGTTTAAATTCTTTTATTTTACTTTATTTTATTTTATTTTAATATTATTTCATTCTACTCTAGTTTGTTTTGTTTTATGTTGGGGTATTTTCTGGTTTATTTGATTTTGCTCTACTTTAATTTCATATTTTATTTCATTTCATCCTATTTAGTTCCATTTTCTTTTATTTGACTTTATTTTGCTTTGGTTAACTTTGTTTTGGTTTATATTTTATTTCATTTTATTCAATTTTGGTTTCTTTTCTTTTACTTTCTGTTCTTTTGATTTTACTTTATTTTGAACTTTATTTCCTTTTTAATCTATTTTATTTTGTTTTGGTTTACTTTATGTTATTTTCTATTAATTTTTTCTTCTTTTTTCTTCTTTCTATTTTCGTTTTTTCTTTAGAACGTGGCAGGGTGGTTTATTTCCTTTGTTCTATTTTAGTTTAATTTGGGTAATTCTAATGTATTTTATTTCATTTTATTCTATTTTGCTTTAGTTTATTTTGTTTTAATTTATTTCAGTGTATTTTTATTTCATTTTCTTCTCTTCTTTTAATTTATTTCATGTTTTGTCATTTTCTTTCTTTTATTTTGCTTTTTTCTTTCATTTTCTTTCATTTCTTTTCATTTTATTTCAATTCTTTGGTTATTTTCTTCCTTTTCTTTTCATTCTATTCAACTTTATTGCCTCTTTCTGTACTTTTTTCACTTGACTTTCATTTATTTATTTATTCCTTTTAATATTACATAGAAGAAGTCTCAGTTTCTGGTGGGTTTGTTGTTTGTTTGGGTTTTTTCTTAGCAAACACCTTGGGGATAGAAAGCAAAGCAGTGGCTGGAGCAGCTTGTGCTGCGTGGGGAGGCTGGTT
>VWZY01011186.1:67177-77786 GCA_013399075.1 Chloroceryle aenea
CAGGGGAGGCTGTGGTTTGTGTCAGGTTTGGGCTTGTGGTGGTGGAAGCAGGTGACCTTCTGTGGTTCTGTCATGTTCAGAAGGTCAGACTGGCTGCTCTCGTGGTCTCTCCATGGTCTTCATTCTCATCACTCTCTTCCTTTTCAGTGACAGGACAAGGGGTGATGGCTTCAAACTGGCAAAGGGGGGATTGAGATCAGAAATTTGGAAGAGTTTCCTCCCTGTGAGTCTGGTGAGAGCCTGGCACAGGTTGCCCAGGGAAGCTGTGGATGCTCCATCCCTGGGGGTGTTCAAATCCATGCTGGATGGAGCTTTGGAGCAACCTGGTCCAGTGGGAGGTGTCCCTGCCCGTGGCAGTGGGGTTGGAACTGGAATCATCCAGTTCCTGGTCCCTTCCAACCCAAACCAGTCTGTGATTCTACGAAAGCCAGGGCAAGAGCCTTCCCTTTGCTTCCTGAGCATCCACGTGTATCCTGGGTCCCACTCTCCCTTCCTGCCTGGGAATAAAACCTCCCCGTGAGCAGAGGAATGAATTCCACCTCACGCACGAGGTGGGAAGAGTTTGTTGGAGCAGGTTCAGAGAATTTCACACCCTCCCCTCCTGGGAGGTTTGATTTCAAGGTGAAACGTGAAGCCCATGTCTCCCTATCCTCTGGAACCCGTATCCTCTGGAACCCGTTTGCTATCAGAGATGGATTTCAGATACAAACTCCCCCAGGTCAGGGCTATAAAAATCCCTGCCCTGCAGAGCATCTCCTGTGGCTGTTTATTTTATGGAGCCATACCACCTACGAAGCCCATCAATAAAACTCTCCTCCCCACTCCTGACAACCCCCATCAATCTGGGGCCTTAAATATAGACCCAGGGGAAGGGGAGCCCGTGAAGAACAGCACAGACCTCCCCAAACTGCGCCTCGCTTTTAACGAGTGAACATTTGGTTAGTCCATCCTCAAGCTTTTAAACTTCTCACGCTGTCAAGAGCTAATAAATCCTTTAGCACCTCTCCGTAGGAAGAGGATCTGATAGGATGGCACAGGCGTGTGGATCATGCAGGGAGTCAGAAACCACCTGTAGAAATCACTCCTCCTCTTGCCTTCTGCTGCGTCTGCTTTTTTTTTTCCCCCTCTCTTTTCTTTATTCCTCATTTTTTATTCTGTTTTGGGGTTTTTTTGTTCGCCTTGATCCAGCTTCATTTTTAAGATGATCAAGAAAGAAGGAGGAAAAAATTGCCTTTTAAAGCCCCATTCCTCATCCTCCTTGCCCTTTGTGGTGGTGGACAGAATCTATTTGAAGCTGCTTCTTCCCCTGGGATGACACCTCAGCAGGATTTTGCCTCCTCTGAGCTTCTCCTCCCCCTGCTTCGGGCCCTGATTCGTTTGGTTGATGATCATCAGAGGTTCATCCATCCCGTGAGCTGGCATCCCTTTGGGAGCAGGACGACCCAGGGTCAGTCCCACCTCTCTCCTGGGAGCTGTGATGGAGGTCTCTCATCTAAGCTAGTCACCATTCTTCACCAGGAGGGTGCTGAGACACTGGAAGTGCCCAGAGAGGTGGTGGAAGCCCCATCCTTGGATGTGTTCAGGCTGGATGGGGCTCTGAGCAACCTGCTCTAGTGGAGATGTCCCTGCCCATGGCAGGGGGGTTGGAATTGGATGAACTTTAAGTCCCTTCCAACCCTGCTGATTCTATGATCAAGTGTCCTGTACAAGAGAGAGGGTTCAGAGGGAAGCTCTCCCCAGCCAGATGGACACGTATCCACCCCAATGGCTGACCCATCAGAGGGCCCAGCAGTGCCAGCATTGCCACACCAAAAACAAAGATGGACCACAAGAAACCTCTTTATTTAGGGGGAAAACCCCCAGCCTTGGAGCCAGTTGTGAGTTGTGCAAATCCAGCTGGTTTCATTGCAGGTTTTCCTCTAAACAAACTTTTCCAGACCTTAATCCTCCCAACGCTCCTGTGAACAGAGGAAATAAAGGGAGACTTGCTCAAGAAGATGACAGCTTTTCTTGGGCCAAGCAAATAAATTTCCTGGGACATGAGCATGAGAGATACTGGAGTGGTCTCTCTCCCCCTGGGGCCACCTTATTCCCCGGTGCTCAGCTGCTGAGCTCCACATCTTGGCTTCTTCCAACCCAAACTATCTGATGGTTCTATGGTTCTGCTTCCCCTGAGCCTCTCGATTTCATCACGGGGTGGTTGGTGGCACTTAGAGCCTTGCTAGAACCTTGGCTAGAGAGCCCATGGCAACAACTGGGTGGTGTTTCTCATTGTTCCAAGCCCCCCGTGGAGCTGTGGTGCTGAGGGCCAGGGGTCAGTGGTGCCCTGGCAGTGCTGGGGGGTGGTTGGACTCCAGGATCTTGAAGGTCTCTTCCAAGCAGAACAATTCCATGATTTACACACCATGATGTCAGCCTCTAGCTCTGACAGCTCCCTTTGGTGTAGTGGACAAAGCAAGTGGATCCCCTCAAAGAGCTGCAGGGTGGCAGCTCAGCTGAGGAGAGACAGATGGGAGGTGTGAGAAAGCCCCCTTTGGAGGAGCAGGGCTGGGGCTGGGGTTGGACCACGCTGCTCTGTGCCTGGGAAGCATCAGCTCCCACCTTGCCACGTCTTGTCCACGCGTTCTGGCAGGCGTCTCCCCACCAGAGGAGCTCACCCTCCAGCACCTGCCTTCAAAACTTGAGCACTGTGTGGGCTGAACAATGGACAACGAGTCCATTTTTTCATAGTAACTCCTGGTGGACTTCAGCAGGCAGCCTCCAAGGGCTCCAGGGTGCTCTGGCTCAGGAAAAGCCAGGCTGGCATTGCACAGTTCATTAAGTTAGGTGGCTCAGATGGGGTTGAGATGGGGTGTCATGCCTGTGGGAGGAGGATGAAGGTGGCCAGGGCTGTAGGAAAGTCNCCAAGCCCCCCGTGGAGCTGTGGTGCTGAGGGCCAGGGGTCAGTGGTGCCCTGGCAGTGCTGGGGGGGGGTTGGACTCCAGGATCTTGAAGGTCTCTTCCAAGCAGAACAATTCCATGATTTACACACCATGATGTCAGCCTCTAGCTCTGACAGCTCCCTTTGGTGTAGTGGACAAAGCAAGTGGATCCCCTCAAAGAGCTGCAGGGTGGCAGCTCAGCTGAGGAGAGACAGATGGGAGGTGTGAGAAAGCCCCCTTTGGAGGAGCAGGGCTGGGGCTGGGGGTGGGCCACGCTGCTCTGTGCCTGGGAAGCATCAGCTCCCACCTTGCNGCTCCCACCTTGCCACGTGTTGTCCAGGCGTCTCCTCACCAGAGGAGCTCACCCTCCTGCACCTGCCTTCAAAACTCGAGCACTGTGTGGGCTGAACAATGGACAACGAGTCCATTTTTTCATAGTAACTCCTGGTGGACTTCAGCAGGCAGCCTCCCAGGGCTCCAAGGTGCTCTGGCTCAGGAAAAGCCAGGCTGGCATTGCACAGTTCATTAAGTTAGGTGGCTCAGATGGGGTTGAGATGGGGTGTCATGCCTGTGGGAGGAGGATGAAGGTGGCCAGGGCTGTAGGAAAGTCTAGAGGGGACCTTCACGTAGCCCTTCCTCACCTCCACAGACCCGGGCATATTCGAATGAATTAAATCCTTCAGATTTCAGATAGAAGTTTGGGGTTGCTTTGGGGTTTTTTTTCCTCCCTTTATTCCTCCCCCCAGCAAGCTGGAGATGTTCTACCTGCTTGAGCTCAGCCTCGACTATAAAAAAGTCTCAGCTCCTTCTGCCTGTTCCCTCCTGTCAGCATTCAGCGCTCGTTAATTTTGCATCCACTCAGCACCGTATAATTTCTCCTGACATTGTTCAGACAACCAGCCTCTTTTTTTTTTTTCTTTTTCTTTTTTTTTTTTTTTACTGAAGACATCTCAACACCATGAACGTTTAACTCTCAAAGGTGTGAAGAGAGAAAGAAAAACTCNTGTGAAGAGAGAAAGAAAGACTCGTTCCCTTCTGTTGTAGCGGCAGCGCTCTTGCTCTGCGCTCTTCACCATCCATTTTACTCTGATTTTATCAGAAGCTGGAAAAAACCAGAGTTTTCCGGATCAACTTTGCCAAAGAAAGTGCTGGTTGGAACAGGGACCGGTGTCTTGGGTCTTAATCTGATGCTGTCACAGACTGGTGGTGCCTGATGCCCTTGATCTTGGAGCCTGCTGCTCTGGCAGGTCCAGCAGGAATCCTTCCACCGGCTGGTAAACAGTCGTGGTGTGTGACAGCAGGATGGGTTTGAAGATAGCCCTGGTTAGCTAGGGAATCACTAGTGGAGGGATTGATCCCCTGCCCTGGGCACTGGGGAGNCTCAATTCTATGATTCATTGTGGCGTTTGGGTTGTGAGTGTTTATGTGGGTGTAGCAGCATCTCAGCTCAGAAGATGTCAATAAACTTCTCATCTGTTCCAGCAAGAGCTGCAGAAGCCCCTGTGGTTATGCATCAGGTTTCTTTCAGCCTGCCCTGGGTGCCCCTGCCCTAGCAGGTGGGTCAGCCCCGATGATCTCCGGAGGTCCCTTCCAAACTCCACCATTCTGCAGTCCTGTGATTCCTTCAGCTGGAAAATTGGAGTTTTAACGGGGACTTGTATCCTGAACTCATGTCTTGTCCATCCTTGCAGCTGAATATCCTGATCCTGTCTGATGGAGGAAAGGGGAATTACCAGCTGGAGGAGCAAACAAAACTGGGGAACAGCCCATAGCCCACATGGAAAGTTAATGTTGCTTGATCTTCATCACCAGGATGAAGATTTGATGTGGAGTTGGGTTGTTGCCTACCAGGAGTGTCCTGGGGTCGGTTGTAGGCGTGGTGGAGGTGGCTGTAGCCCTTCTGCTGATGGCACCTGCCACCATCTCCAGGTGGCACTGAAGCATCGCGAGATCTCATCCTGGTGTTGCAATATTGATGTTGAAGGGTGTTTTGGGGCAAGTGGAAGGATAATCAGGCTCATAGAGATGTTGGCCTGTTGTCCTTTTCCTCATACCATTTAAAAAGTCCCTTGAAATCACTGACCTTGATAGAAATCCAGTGTCCCACCTGCAGATCCGTGCTCACGGATGTGGTTTTGTCCTTTTAGGGTCTGATGTTTTAGAGAGTGGTTGGAGAGGTTTGTATCTGCTGGGACTAGCTCACAGGCTTGTAAAGGTCGGGTTCTTGGGCTGTGGATAATAGCTGTGAGAACATTAGATGGACCCACCAGCCTTCCCAGTACAGCAGCAGTGCCTGACTGCTTTGTTTTGACTGGCTTCCCAACCAGGCCAGGAAGGAAGAAGCTCAGCTGAGACACAGGAGAGCAGCAGGACACCCCCATTGTCCTGCCCTCCACTCATCTATCTCCACTGTTGCCTCTTCTGATGCAGCTGGAGTGGCCACCAGCTTCAGTCCTCCATCCCCACCATCTACATGGGCACCAGAGACTCTTTTATACACCCCAAGGGCTTAGTTTCCTCCTGGGGCTGTGTGCCTGGAGAGATGTGTCCTCCTGACAGATGCCTTTGTGTCTGCCTTGATGGAGGAGGAAGAAGGGTTCAGGATGTGTCTGAAGAACCACTTGGGCCTGTCTTGGTGAGGACGTTGTCTGGGATGGCCCAGAAAGACCCAGGGCTGAAGCGAGTGCTCTGTTGCCAGCTCTGGAGCTTCATGGGTGTTTTTTCCAGGGCCAAGGTTGGTTAGATATTGAAGTCAAGAGTTCAGTTTTCACTGGAAAAGAGGGAAAAAGAGCGACAATAAAACCCAGTTGGTTGCTGGTTGTAGAGGAAAGCTTGGAGATAACAACACCCCTAAAGAAAAAAACCCAAACCAAACCCAAAGAAATGCTCTGAAGGAGACGTGCTGGTTTCTGAAAGCTCAGATCTGCTCTTCTCCTCCCTGCACTGGTATTTGCAAGCTCTGGGTTGCACAGATTGTATTTTTCCACAGTTTGGTATTTTTTTAAATTCATAGATCAGATAATTTCCTTCCTCCTACTAAAAGAAGAAAGTTACGCAACTGAAGAGCTGCTGATTTCCATACAGGGCTTTGGAGGAACCTGGTGTTTGGGGAAGTGAAGAAGGGAGGACTATGGGCTGGTTTTTCTCCATCTACCTCCTCCTGAATGTGCTGACATTGAGCAGGGGGGTGTTGGGCAAATCTTGGCTTCCACAGCTTGAATTTTGGTTTAGAGTGCTTCCAAAGAAGCCATCATTGCTGTGGTCCAGGCGTGGGGAGGTTACATCAGATGGTCTTCCTTGATGACTGTCTTCCTTGTCCTCCAGTTGAGATTGGATCTTCTCCTACTCGCTGATCCCTAATGATTGGAAGGAATGAATCCCAGACTGGTTTGGGATGGAAGGGACCTTTCAAGGTCATCCAGTCCAACCCCCTGCAGGGAGCAGGGCCATCTGCAGCCAGAGCAGGGTGCTCAGAGCCCCGGCCACCTCCCCTGCCATGGGGCCAGGGATGGGGCAGCCACCACCTCTCGGGGCAGCCTGGGCCAGTGTTTCACTTGAGCTTGCAGGGACTCAAGAGGAGGCTGAAGGTGAGCTCAGGACCTCAGGCCAGGCCACCACTACCACCTGGTGATACTCAACATGTCCCTTACCTGACATACCCTGGACATCCCTTCCTCTTTGGGAACCATTTATAACCACCACGGAAGGATCTCCATTGCTAGGGTCTAGATCCCTTTACCTGCTGCTTTCCTAGATCAAGGCCATTGTCCTTTTCTCCTCTTAGGACTTTTTTAAACCCATTTTTTTCCTGCCCTACTGGAAGGTGCACTTGGTGCTCACCTGCCAAGGAGTTGGTTTTGATGGCTGTTGGGTTTTTTTATCTCCTGTTGGGTTTACTGGGCTGATGAATCTGGTAGTAGGCACTGATAACCAGCACAGCTTTGTCACGCTCTCAAGCTGTGGGTGCACCCAGTCTGTTCCATCTCATTTTAATTAGCTACAAATCAAAGCTCCTCATTCAGGAAATTACAGATGTGGGGTTGGCTTGGGGTTTTTTTCATCTTTGGCTTGGTTTGGTTGGTTTGTTTTCATCTTCTGAAAGGCAGATAGAGCAGATCCTGGCTGAGATCTTGGAGGTTGAGCCACAGCAGCCTTTGGCAGATGTGGATGGGGAGCCATCATGCCTGGTGCTCCATCATGTTTTCCAGGCATCACATCAGCTTCTGCATCTTGCCCTGCTCTGTCATCCCTGGTACCCACCAGGGTACCCAACACGCCCTGGGAAAGGCTGCAGGTCCTCCTCAGTTGGACTTTTTGCCACTGAGCTGTTGAATTTTCAACAGAAAGGTCAAAGAAGAAATGAGATTGTGTCCTAAGGAATGAAAAACGGAGTTGGCTTCATCCCCCAGTTGAGATTGGATCTTCCCCTACTCATTGATCCCTAATGATGGGGAGGAGGGAATCGTAGAACGTTTTGGGTGGGAAGGAACCTTTAAGAAAGGTCAGAAGAAAGAAATAATAATTAAAAAGAACATTGCCCATAGAAAACATGGATTGAAGAAGAGCTTTTGGAGAATGTGGGGTAGCTTTTGTGTCCTGGCCATCATGCCCAGAACCATGGGGGCCTCTCCAATGGGGCTTCCTTGGGGAGCACCAGCAAGCTTCTCACATATATTACACTGTTTGACACCTGGCAAGTGGCATCAGTTCCTCTGATTTTCTCTGCTCATGATGTTTCTCAGCAAGACCTAGATGGAGTATTTTACATCCTGCTTTAGAAGACCCACATGCAATATATATATATTTTTTTTTCAGCTACTCCTTTTCCCCTTTTTAGGAGAAGAAAACTCAAACAAACCAACAAAACCAGCCTGGATGGGGCTTTGAGCAACCTGCTCTAGTGGGAGGTGTCCCTGCCCATGGCAGAGGGGTTGGATGAGATCATGGAATCATTCAAGTTGGAAAAGATCCTTGGGAGCATCGAGTCCAACCATTAACCCCACTCTACAGAGTTCACCCCTAAACCGTGTCCCTCAACACCCCATCTGAACCACCCTTAAACCCCTCCAGGGATGGTGACTCAGCCCCCTCCCTGGGCAGCCTGTTCCAGTGGCTGCTCTTGCTGGGAACAGTTCTTCCCCAAGGTCCAGTCTAAAGCTGCCCTGTTGAGCTTGAACCCCAACCCTCCTGTTCCAGCTCTACTGACCTGGGAGAAGAGACCAGCACCAACCTCCACTGATGCTCCCCAAGAGCATCAGCCCATCACCAGCATAGCCAAGCCACCACTGGGAAAAAAACCCCAACATCTTGATGAATGGGTTAAGGTGCAAACCAGTGGTTTGCTTGTTCAGTATTCCTTGGGCTGGAGAACTAAAGAGCTGAGCTGAAGGACGTGGACTGAAGCGCTCAGCCAGCACACGATGGCTCTTGGGAGAACCTTTGAGTCACTGGGGATGTGCCACCTTGGAGGAGGTGAGCAGAGCCCCAAGGCATCCATCTGCAAGGGTGCAAAGGAGAAGGACACAGGGGTGAGGGAAACAGTGACAGAGCCTCGTTCTCTGGTTAATCCTCTTGACTGAGGAGCTTGGAGCTGGCAGAAGAAACTATTTCACCAAAGGAGGAGGAGGATTCCTCAGCTGAAGGCCAGCGTGTTGCCTTTAAGTGCATCAGTTTATGAAGAGCAGGGAGGAAACAAAGCTGTTCCTCACACTGTCATCCCCACCAGCTCCCATGGGTTTGGGTGCCTGGGAAGCTCTTCCAGCCTTGGAAGGGCTTTGGGTGTCTGCTCCTTCATGATCGAACCACGCAGTGGTGCTGGGTGGGAGGCAGGAACTGCTGCTCCTCCCAGTGGTTTGGGTGGGATGACCTCCAAGCAGGAGAAACTGAGGCCGTGGGGATGAGGTGAGCAGGACACAGGGGTCAGGGTTGAAGTCCAACCATTGCTTGAACATCCAAATCCTCCGCGGGTGGGCTGGAACCGGGGCACACATTGCCTGTTGTTTCCGGGGCTGCGCTGGCAGGGAGGAGGAGATGACCTTTTCCAGTTGATTTGTTCTCTAAAGAGGAAAGAGCTGCTGGGTGAGAGGGAAAGCAGGGACAGAAGTGACCTGATAACTGGGTGGGGGAAGCTGGAGGCCATCTCTGCCAGAGCGAGCGCCGAGCAAATGCTCACTCCTCTGGGAATCGTTATTAAGGTTGGATGTGCAATGGGTCATACTCTGCCCTACGTTTTCCCATCACTGGGGCAAAAATCATCTCCAGTTGTTGGTGGTGATGCTTTGGCCTTGCTGAGCGATGCCCAATCCACAGCACTGGTGTCCTCTTCACCAAGGTTTTGATCTCACTCTCCTCTTTGTCTGCTGGAGAGTAGCTCTGTGGAAAAGGACCTTGGAGTCCTGATAGACAACGAGTCACCCATGGGACAATGGGATCTTGTGGCCAGGAAGGCCAATGGTCTCCAGGGGGACATGGAGAAGAGTGTGGGCAGCAGGGCCAGGGAGGGTCTCCTGCCCCTCTGCTCTGCACTGGGGAGACCACAGCTGGAGTGTTGTGTCCAGTGCTGGGCTCCCCAGTTCAAGAGGGACAGGGAAAGACTGGAGAGAGTCCAGGGGAGGCTGTGAGGATGCTGAAGGGGCTGGAGCATCTCTGTGCTGAGGAAAGGCTGAGAGCCCTGGGGCTGTTTAGCCTGGAGAGGAGAAGACTGAGAGGGGATCTAACTGATGTCTATAAATCAATAAGGGCTGGGGGCCAAGAAGACAGGGACGACCTCTTTTCACTTGTGCCCTGTGACAGGCTGAAGGGCAATGGATCCAAGCTGGAGCACAGGGAGTTCCACCTCAACACGAGGAAGAACTTCTTCACTGGGAGGGTGACAGAGCCCGGAACAGAGTCCCCGGAGAGGCTGTGGAGTCTCCTGCTCTGGAGACTTCCAAGCCCTGTCTGGATGCATTTCTGAGGGATCTGCTCTGGTTCTCTCCTGCTCTGGTAGGGGGGTTGGACTCGCTGAGCTTCGGAGATCACTTCCACCCCCCACCATTCCGTGATTCCATAATTCTGTATTCCACCCAAACCTTGCCATTACACAGTACTTCATCTCCCTTTTGCTGCTCCATCTGCAGCCCCCAATGTGCTCAACCTCCCAGTGATCGGGGTTTATTCTGAACCCCACCCTCCGGAGGTGGGGATGCTGCTCTCCCCCAGCCTTCCCAGCCTCTTCCTCCCTGGAAAACGGTCTTGGCTGGGGAGGAACAAAACTAAAGAGCCCCGAGATGCCGGCGGCACCATGGCTCGCTTGCCTGTGAGCAGTGGCTTTGTCACATCCCACTCTCCACCCACCTTTCACGGCTGGATTTGTCCCCACCTCCTCGGGGGAGCTGCGCGCCGCGGCTGGCACCCTTCGGGGGAGTGCGAGATAAATAACAGGGACTTCTCAACACCTTTTTTGGGTTGGTTTCGGATTGGTTTGGTTTGTTTGGGGTTTTTTTCACCCAAAGGGATTATTCACCAGCAGGAGAGCTTCTGGAGCTGAGCTACTCCAGCAGCATCTCTCCATGTTAGCTGCTCTACTCCAGTCCCCAGTCCCGCTGGCTCCCGGCTGACCGGTGTCTGGGATGCTCCCTGCACATGGGAGTGGGTGAGACACAAGAGCTCTGCTGTCATTCAGCCAGACCTGGCCAGGCTGGAGGGTT
>VWZY01011188.1:19865-53153 GCA_013399075.1 Chloroceryle aenea
ATTCAGCTATTCGATTCTTCCCAATCATACTTTAACCCCCAAAGCCTCTAGAATTGTAGCTTACTAAAAAAAAAAACCAAAACCCAAAACCAAACCCCAACTGTTTTCCACTTGGGAGGCATTAAAAAAATAGCTAAATAAGAATAGCTGGTTTTAGGTTGTGTAGCTCTGGAGTTTTAGCTCCTCTTTGTAGTTGGATTCTTATCTCATTAATCATTAGATCTGTATTTTCCCAAATAAATGTACAGTTTACTCTGCATGTGTGTTGCATTCCTTCACTTGGACTACTTGAGGTCCTTTATGTCTGAGCAATTACTCAGAGCACTCTTTTATTTCTGAAATTCTTCCCAAGACTTCCCTTTCCTTCTCTTTCCCTCCCCTCCCCTGTAACATGTTCTGACACATTCTGTTGCTCATTTAAGACAATGTTTTGCAAACCAGAAGTGAAGTTCATTTGACTTCACATCATGTTTTTAAAGCCTGATTATCACTATCTTTATGGGTGTCTTACAGGAGTGAGAAGCACTAATTTTGCCTCTGTCCCTATAACAAAAGACAGACGGGTCTCACTGCTGCTCTGCAAGATCTTTGCCTTGAAAGGTCATTTTGCCTTCAGTCAGCATTGATTTTATCTAGGCTTTGTTTCAGCACTGTCTTTTCCACGTGATACAGTTTTGGGAGAGATCATGACTGAAATGGAATGGATTTGCCTAAAGATTGACGTTCTGATGCCTTTTTTTTTCTGTTTGTCTACCTAGGATGGAGACCTGAAATTCTCCCTTGAGTCTGTAAAGAAGCTAAAGGAGCTTATGGATGCAAACAGACACATTAACCCCCGCATGCTGGTTCCAATGGCTAGCTATTCTCCATGCATTGAAAAAGATCTCCCAGAGGAGTTCCAGTCTTTGTGCAAAAGCGAAGATGCACCTAAGGTTTTTCAGAGGCTGAGTATGTAGTTTATATTGCATGGCTGGCACTTTTCAACCTTAAACATTCAAATAACAACAGGCAAAGAAATGTAATTACTGTTCTGTCACTTCTAAAGCAGTTCAGAGAGTCTGTGCTGCTACCCTCCCCGGGGTTTGGACTACACCAGCTGTGAGCCCCTAGAAGAAAATTCCTGCTGTGCTGAGCTTAGCCAAAGCCTGTACAGATCAGGCTGCTGTAACCATGAAAAAGCTTCCTCCAACTGGCTGCACACTAACTTGCATCACTTGAAGTGAGAAAGCCCACAATCTCCTCTGGCTTACAGGAAAAGCAGGGTTAGATCATTCAGTTCAATCTAACTACAAGTTATAAGCAGGTCGAATTGCTCTCTCTGATCCATGTAGAAGGTGTTTTTCCAGGTTGCCTGAAAGAGGTGTGAGATGTAAATGAGATGAATCAGTCTTCAGCACTGTCAGTGTCCAGGACACACGCAGGGATTCTTGATCTGGCTGCTACCATGTCTGTTTTTTTTATTGTATTATGCTGCATTTATTTACCATCCAATACAATGGATGCTTGGGGAAGAAGCACTACCAATATGAAGAATGCTGGGATTCTATAAGCTGCATCCCCACCCCTCTCCCATAAGATGTCCTACTGTTCTCCTGCTTCCCCACATGTTCCCATTACTTCCCCAATGAATTCAGGTCTGATTTCATTATTTAAGCCAGATTTTTTGATTAGTTTTGCTTTTATACCAGTATTAACTTTGAGGACCATTAAAACTCAAAAAACCCCCAGTAATGGAGTGTCCAAATCCCTCGATATTTGTCTCTTCACTCCAGGGAATTCTCTTGCCATCTCACTGAGACCTTCTCTCTTCTCTCTGACAGGCTTGGCCGTCCAAGAAACTGACTTATGTGAAATCTGTGCCAATGCTGCCTGTGCTGGTTGCCTTTGAATAAAGGTGAAACAATCCAAAGATGTGTCGAGCTGAGAAGTTTATGCATTCCAATTGCAAGATCACATACTTTCACAAATCAATATTAGGGCTCCATCTCCACTACAAACAAACAAACAAACAGGAGCTGCTAGCTCAGGTAGACACACCAGGTGTAGTCCTGAAGTAGTCAGATCAGATGCCACCAGCAGTGCAGTTCTGGCAACAAGGAGACTGTAAATCTCATCTGATAGGTTTCAGTTTTGAATGAATTCTGTCACAATGGAATGAAAATGTCCTGGACATATTTTCATTTACACTATTTTGACTGGGTTGGAACACAGTGGGTGAAACTGAGCAGTTATCTGCAGTTTTTTTAGTATCTAAATCTGCCTGTGATTTGGCCTCTTCTACAAGTAACCCCCCACAGCATTGTGCTGTCATCTTTTCCAGCCCAAGGTTTCCAGTGTGTTGTATAACTGCCCCTCTACCTGTAGGTCTGCATGGGATGTGCATATGTTTGTAACAGAACTGCAGCAAGTAACCCGGGGACAAATTACTGGTGTTTAGCAACACTTTCTTAGCCAGAACTTTCTCAGTCTGTTACCTGTACTAACTGTTGCCAGTTTAGGGAATAGACATAGAGGAGCACAGGAAAGCTTTCTATACAGCTGTATGGAAGATTTTGGCAGATATTCATCTTCATCAAGCTGTGTTTAGGAGAAAGGAAGTCCAAACTGCAATGCTGGTATTACTAGTAAATTAAAACATTGCCTTGTGCTTTTATTTATTGGTGGTGAGATTGTGAAGAAAGGATCTGTCCACGTTTATATGCTGCATATGCAATAAAACCTAAAAATAATTTTGCAGGGTTTTTTTTCTTATTTCTTTCCTGGGGGGGAAGTTTTGTGTGATTGCCTGCTTGCCTACTTGTTTTTCTCCTATATAAGGTCCTTCACGTCTGGAAATAAAGATACCTTGTTAATACTGTCCTGAACTTAAACCAGTTTGTGGTCCTTATATGGATCATAGCAACATAAGACTACATCAGAGCTTTAAAATTATTCTGATTTACATTTAGCTGTTGAATTATTATCTCCAGTTCATATACACAGGGCCTTCAACTCAGCAGGTTCTCAAAAGACTGTCAGTGCTGTAAAGCTAAGCACTTATCCCAGGATCTAGGTGCTGGATGAGATTTCTAACACTACACAGTGAGGGTTGTGTCCCTGACGTGCAAGAGGTGAGGCACACGATAAAAGAAACAAACCAAGGAAGCCAAGAAGCAACAGGCAGGAGTGGAGTTCCAGCAGCCTGTTGAAATCCGACAGTGGTGGCAGTGGTGCTGGCACTAGATGATCTAGATAATCTTTAAGGTCTCTTTCAACCCAAACCATTCTATGATTTGATGATTTGATGATTCTATGATCTAGTTTCCTTTGCCTTTTGTGACAAGAGATAAGCAAAGCTCTTCAGCTAATCACAGCCTTCTGCTCAGGACAAGAAAGCTGCTGTCTCAGCTTTCTCATCTAATTACACCTTTCAAGGGTAGAGGGGTGAACCATCTTAAATTGTAACATTAGCCAACATCTTCAGGCAAGTGTCAGATACCCTGACTTTAACAATATATTTTTAGTCCATTTTTCCTCCCACAGCCTCATCTCAAAGTAAGTTCAATACCAAGTGAGCTTAGGCTGTTCACTGCTGTTTGTGTACGAAGCCCTGCCAATGCCCAGGGAGCAGGTACCTGTGCAAACACTCTGCTTTCTTAGGCAGCTCCACTCTGTCCTGAGCTGTAGCAGACATTCCTGAACAACCTTTGTAGCAGCAGAGTCTGGGCATGAGAAATACCTTAAATCCCTGCCTAGATGAAAGCACAGAGATGACCCATGCACCTATCTGAAAACTGTATATTAGAATAGCAAACTGAGTTTTAGCATGATTGCTTGGACTGGAACCTGGGAAAACTAACAAGTCTTAAGGAAATATTATAGAAGATCCTTCTAATTTTTTGGTCAACATAAAGTAACTCTAAACAGGTGATTACCTGGAAAAAATACCACGCATTTCCAGGTGAGGGTGTAACACAACTCCATAACATAAACACACTGATGTCACTTAGGAAAGAATGGACATTTGCACATTAATTGTCTTTGTCCTTCTCTGTTTTGATTTACAATTATCAAGGGACAGAAATGTAATTTTTAGAGCATGAGTTTTCTGAGGACCTTTGTGACACAGGATACTGACACTGAAGGGGATTTCACATAAAGCAAACTTGAATTCTTGTCATATGAGAAGTCTGTAAAGCCACACATTGTGGAGAATGATGCTACGAACCGGTCCCAGTATCCTTGAGAACTGGTGGCCCAGGCTGGAGATTTTTGAGAGCTTAGTGCCATAAATGAGATTCCTCAGGGAAGAAACCTTCATGTGTAGCCTCGAGGGAAAATGCTAGACACTGATCAGTGTGGCCATCCCCATCAGGAGATCAGGACCCTGGGACATACTCTGGCTGCAACACACTGCCTAATTTAGAGCATTTCACAACCAACAGCGGCACAAATCTGGATGGACAGGGAGTTTCCACAGCCCCCAGATGACAAAACTGAAAGTGGCCTTTCCTCTAGCACAGAAGCTCATCAGGGGATATCTTGTCATACATTCCAGACACACGTCAAGAGCAAAGCCCCCAGTCTAAGGACTGAGCTCCACACTCCTCCTCTCTTCCATCTACATGTGAATCCAACTCTCGGGGAACTGAAAGGGGGAGAAAGTAGACAACATGAATCTGATTGTGATGAAACCTCCTGTGCTTGGAAAGAAAAGGAAAGATAAAGAAAGACAACCTGGAGAAATGCTCCTGCAGCCTTGCAGCACAGGTGTCAGGTCTCCTGCTTCTAAGCATCTGTGGCCTTGGTGCTGAGCATCTGCTGAGCTTGGAGGAGCAGAGCCAGCAATGCTTGAGGACACATCCTCTTAAAAGATGTAGTAATGTGACTACAAAGATGTAGTGAAGCTCTGCAGGGAGAAAACTGGAAGGGCCAAAGCTCAACTAGAGCTCAACCTGGCTACTGCTGTTAAAGACAATAAGAAATTATTCTATAAACACTTTAACAACAAAAGTAGGAGTAGGGAGACCCTTCATCTTCTGTTGGATGCCGGGGGAAACAGAGTGACCAAGGATAAGGAAAAGGCTGAGGTGCTTAATGCCTTCTTTGCCTCAGTCTTTTAATAGCAGGACTAGTTGTTCTCTGGGGTTTGAGCCCCCTGAGCTGGCAGACAGGGATAGGGAGCAGAATGAGACCTCCATAATCACAGAAAAAAAGGTTAGTGACTTGCTATGTCACTTAGACATACACAAGTCTATGTGACTGGATGAGTTACACCCAAGGGTACTGAGGAAGGTGGTGGAAGTGCTCACCAAGGCCCTTTCCATCATTTACCAGCAGTTCTAGCTAACCAGGGAGGACCCAGTTGACTGGAGGTTTGCAAATATGACACCTATCTACAAGAAGGGCCAGAAGGACAATCCAGGGACCTACAGATCTGTCAGTATGAACTTGTTGCCAGGGAAAGTTATGGAGCAGATCATCTTGATAATCGGGTGATCAGACCCAGTCAGCACAGGTTCATGAAAAGCAGGCCCTGCTTGGTGACCCAGAGATCCTTCTGTGACAACATGGCCTGCCTAGTGGATGAGGGAGAGGCTGTGGATGTGTCTGCCTGGACTTCAGTAAAGCCAACAACATTCTTTCCCACAGCATTCTGCTGGAGAAACTGGCAGCTCATGGCTTGGACAGGTGTATGCTCTTCTGGATCAAACATTGGCTAGATGGCTGGGCCCAAAGAGCNGAGCAAAGCCCCCAGTCTAAGGACTGAGCTCCACACTCCTCCTCTCTTCCATCTACATGTGAATCCAACTCTCGGGGAACTGAAAGGGGGAGAAAGTAGACAACATGAATCTGATTGTGATGAAACCTCCTGTGCTTGGAAAGAAAAGGAAAGATAAAGAAAGACAACCTGGAGAAATGCTCCTGCAGCCTTGCAGCACAGGTGTCAGGTCTCCTGCTTCTAAGCATCTGTGGCCTTGGTGCTGAGCATCTGCTGAGCTTGGAGGAGCAGAGCCAGCAATGCTTGAGGACACATCCTCTTAAAAGATGTAGTAATGTGACTACAAAGATGTAGTGAAGCTCTGCAGGGAGAAAACTGGAAGGGCCAAAGCTCAACTAGAGCTCAACCTGGCTACTGCTGTTAAAGACAATAAGAAATTATTCTATAAACACTTTAACAACAAAAGTAGGAGTAGGGAGACCCTTCATCTTCTGTTGGATGCCGGGGGAAACAGAGTGACCAAGGATAAGGAAAAGGCTGAGGTGCTTAATGCCTTCTTTGCCTCAGTCTTTTAATAGCAGGACTAGTTGTTCTCTGGGGTTTGAGCCACCTGAGCTGGCAGACAGGGATAGGGAGCAGAATGAGACCTCCATAATCACAGAAAAAAAGGTTAGTGACTTGCTATGTCACTTAGACATACACAAGTCTATGTGACTGGATGAGTTACACCCAAGGGTACTGAGGAAGGTGGTGGAAGTGCTCANCGGAGCTAGGGAAGGATCTAGAGCAGGAGTCTGATGAGCAGTGGCTGAGGGACCTGGGGTTGTTTAGTCTGAAGAAAAAGAGGATCAAGGGAGACCTTATCATGCTCCACAACTAACTGAAAGAAGGTTGTAGTGAGGCTGATGCTGGTCTCTTCTCACAGTAACAATCAATAGGATGAGAGGAAAGGGCCTCAAATTTCACTAAGGGAGGTTTAGGTTGGATATTAAGAAAAATTTCTTCACAGTCTACTTTCTTTCTCTATATTGTTAGCATTTTTCCAGGAAGATGAAAGCTAAGTTATGAAGTTTTTTGCTAGATTAACATATACATTCCTGTAATGAGTTAACAGCAATGAAGCAGCCATAAAAATACTTCTTTCTGTGTAAATTCAGAGGAGAGTAGAACAACAAATCTGTGTGAAAAATACCTCTAATTATCCACGTGTGTGTTTCATGCTCTGCTCATCTTACACACACGGTGTGCACAGGAGTTTTGGACACCATGGACAACATGTATGGCATATGGCAACAAATCTGCAATAAAGTACCAAAAGGATGGTAAAAAAAAGTAGAATATAACATTCCTTGTCACTACTGGCCTGGGCAATGTGGAAGATTCCTCAGAAGAGCTGCCCTGGTTAATTCTTATACCATGTTCCTCATGATATTACCTGAGCCCATGGGCAGAAGGCAGTTGTGATCTTGGAAGGATGTGGTCTTAAGTTGATGATGGCATTTAAGTTTGTGACTGTAATGACTGTGATTAAGTTAATGACTTTGCTCCTACCTAGCCTTGAGGAATAGGTGACCAATGGAAGTAGACACACACAAACTACCCAAATGTAAAACATCCACTCCCAGTGGGATCTGGGAACTCCATTCAAGTCCTTTCCTCCACCTGGCTTTTCAAAATGTTCCTGACTGGAATAGCGAATTAAATGAGAGCTTTCTTCACAGCATCACATGTATACTGGAACTTGCTCCTGTCTCCATTTTGGTTTTTTTTTTTATTCAGTAACAACTGGGATTCTGAATAAGTCTTGGAACCTAGCATAATCCATACAGGAATATTCCTTATGGGACCATTTAACCACTCCAGTGGCTGAGGAAAAAGTTCTTGGGATACATCTCCCCACTGCAGGGCAGCAAGGCTACCTGTGCCACCCTCAATCTCTTCTGGATGAGAGAATGGTGGCATCTACATCTATTTCCTATCAATGTTTAATTACTAATGAGAGTGTAGACGTCAGCCTGTTGTTGATATCTTTCTCCCTTCCTCCTATGAGTTTCACAGAGAATCAACTCTAGGGTCAAGGCTCTTGTTAGAAAAATCTGTATCATATTTCTACATTGCTCTATGTAATAAGTACCCACAACTTGTAACAGAGGGTAAAGGGCAGAATAAGGCAAGAAATCATGTAGGAGTGCTGTGAACAGATCCTACAAAGAATCTAGACAGTATTTCCATACTGCTTCATGCTGTCTTGCCTCTCAGTCTACCTCTAACCACAGTACTACAGGTTGGGTCACTGGGGTCCTCCCTCCCCACAGTGCTAAATTTAAAGTCCAGCAAGTTTCTCTGTCCATGAGTGCTGCTTGGGAAGAGTTGGCAGAGTTTAATCAGGTGAAATCCAGTGAATCAAAATGACCAGTGATATAGCTATAAACCAGACTTTATTGCTCATGTAACTACTAAATCAAAGCAGTAAGTTCAAAGAACACCTCATAGGAGAGGAATAGAATTCAAAGTTAAATCTATTAATGAGAAGAAATTACCAGTCTTCTGCAGTCTGGACTTCTTTGGAAGAGTAGTACAACATGAATATTGGTGCAAACACATTTTAATCATTCTAGCTGATCACAGATGTTCTTTGTCCATTTTTTCCCTTGTTTCACATATTAGCTTTCTATAATATGCATTCTCGTGTCTCATTGATGACAGGTAGATGTCAGGCAGATGAAATACACCTCTAGAAGGTATTGTGGAGAGTAGAGGACAGCAGCAATGTCCAGATTTCCCCAGTCATCTTCAGCAGGTTTATATAGAAGCCTAATCAAAATGAATACTAAGTGGATTAACTGCATCAGAAGTTTCCCATGTCTCAGCAAGGAGATACAAGTTCAATGTCCGATGACTAGATGAGACTAGACATCAGCACGTCCCTGGTAGTGAAGCTTCTCGCTGGTAGCTGTGCAAGGAAAGATGGCAGTGGGACAAAATCTGTATACACTTAATCTTTGAGGATTGCCCCAATATAACAAGATTTTCTCAGTAGCTGCTGCGGCCTAGTTTCTAACAGCTTATCCAACATCCCAGAAGGACCAGAAGCATAGTTCTTTAATCAGGTTTTGAGTGAGCTACAGGTTTTTTTTTTCATACTGACCTGAGGATGGTGTTAGACTCATTCTGAAGTTTACGTCTTGCTCATGTTTATGTGCAAATCTGTTCAATCTAATACAGATTTGCACGATTTCTGCTCTATTGTTAAAAGACTGGCATTGTGTCAGCAGAGAAAAAAAAGCTAGGGAACACTAATATATGCTTTTCTGAGAGTTCTCTTGTAATTATTTGGGAAACTTTTCTCCAGTAGGATGCATTTGGTAAGCATAACAGTGCCCGTGCTAAGCAACAGAAATTTATCTCTACACTTTGTTCATGAGAACACATGCCAACCAGTTATGTTTTAATGATCATGATAAAGCAGGGCTGAAGTGATACAGATTTACTGTTGACAAAGGAAAAAAAGAAGGAACTTTCTGTTCTCTACCTGCTGGTTACTGAAGCTATCCTATTCCTAGTTCTAGCAACAAGGGCAGACACAAAACACTGTGTAGGAAATTGAAAGGCAACTTAGGGCTAAGTCCCAAAGAAAGAATGTGGGTTTTTAAGGTGGCAGGTATTCCCTTTTCTAACTAAGTCACCTGCTTTTCCTATGAAGACAGATTGAACCGTTCTTCCTGCATCACCAGCTCCTTGCAGTTTCCCTCAGTCAATACCCCTTGCCTGGAGCCCACAGGTTACCTTTGTGCTCCCTGCTCCAGGGAGTAGCTTGTGCCTGGACACCCTCACTCCAGAGTCATGGACAGGCTGGTTGAACAAACCCTGCATGCTGCTCAGAGCTGGGATTTTTCTCAGTGAAAACCAGTGGTGTCTGTCTCATCTGCCTGCTTTGTGACACCTTCTAAAGCCAGGATTCTTCAGGAAGACTGTCTGTCTTTCTGTTGATTATGCTGTCTAGGGACACTGGTGTAGATTGGCATGGGTTCCTCCCTTGTAGCAGGATCAGCTATGTTTCCCTAGACATAAGCTTTATGGACTTCATTATTTGTTCCTGTGTAGCTCCTTGTAAAAGGGGATCCAGGAAGAGTAAGTGACAGCAGGGTCTATCCTCAACTATTGGGTCCTTATGGTCTCCAAACCAGTATCCTGAACTTCTCACACCTCTCAGACAGGGATGTCTTTTCTATATGAACGAATACTTTGGAATTTCATATTAGTGGTCAAGAGAGATCACACTTGATATAGAAATTTGACTTTAAGTGTCTGTGAAGGTCCTGCCATCAAAGTAATTTACATCACCCAAATCAACGGTGGTGAATGTCACATGCAGATAAGGCACAGGCTACTAGGAGGAATGACTTGGAGAACAGGCAGTCATTTGGAGGCACAAAAATGGATTCATACACAATACACATCCTAGGGGATGGGTATTTCTTATTCATGACAGAGATGTGGCAGACAATGTGGTTGTTGAAGAGAGAGAAATACCATGAGTAAAATCAGAAGCTCTCATGTTCAGCTCATTTAAAGTTTGGTCTGCATCAGCCTAGCCCCATTTCTGTTGTTGATGAAGGGACAGTACTGGACACTGTGGCAGTCAGTAAGCAGAGGCCCAGCATCAGCAGCTGGTTTCCACCAGGGAAATGAGGTGTTAATTCACTTAGCTCCTGTCAGGTCACATATTTCTGACAATATGACTTTAAGAATTTTCTATTTACTCTGAGTTACCTTTTGAATAGTAAAAGCCTTCTTGTCCAGAAGAACAATGAGCCAGCACCTCTCTGCTAGCTGTGTAGGTTTAGGAACCTTCCAGATGTGGGTTTATGCAATGAGGTACTCTTCCTACCCATTTGTTTCTCCTTTCTCAGGTCACGTGTCCAGGAACCCATGCAGTATTTGTTTTCCATCCATTTTCTTCACACTGGTTTAGCTGCAAAGATGTTATTTATGAGCTAATCTCTGCAAGAGGGCTTTGCCTTTCAAGGGACACCTTCCCAAGAATCAGTCAAACTGTTTCCTGTGTAATGAAAACATGTACATTTTCCTGTAGAGGATGAAGTGCTCATTTTTTCTTCCCCTGTCAGCAGCACTTTTCCGCAATATGAAGCATTTGTTTGGACACCACATTCTGTCACAACAGATTCTGTTGGTCTGTGACTTTTCATGTCCACATGTGTCTGTGGTCCCCTTCCCAGAAAGCACCTGCATACATGACTTCCCTATACATTATCCTATGTTTTGTGGGGTTGTTCCGCTCCATCCAGAGAATTGCAAACATTGCCTACAAAAATGTAGACAAGTTCCCATCATCACGAGCTTATGATTCTATTCTGATCCTGTTGGTAAAGCAGTTGGTAAAGAGTTCAGTCTGCCCGACATATGTGCCAGCTAAGCAGAAACTGCTACATGCTTAAGAAACATGGTGATAGGTTTAGCCTTTCAACTGTGTCTCTCATTCATAGAATAACAGAATGGTGGGGGCTGGAAGGGACCTCTGGAGATCAGCAAGTCCAACCCCCCTGCCCATGGGGTCACCCAGGGCAGCCCACACAGCGACAGATCCAGGCAGATATTGAAAGTCTCTAGAGAAGGGAGAAGCATGGGAAGAACTGAAGTACATGAAACATAAAAAGAAAGCTTTTCCATCCCTAGGTCTAGAAAACTGTTACAAAGCCACTACCACCATCCCACCTGTGGAGTACCGCAGAGAACTGGATACACTGGGAGGCTGACAATTAATCTATTACTTTCTTTGGAACTGGTTCCTAAATACAGCTCACCGAGTAGCTACACAAGCACTGAAGAGAGGTAGGAGCAAGAGGCTATACATAGGAATGGAGCAGTGGAGAAAACCCTCTTGGCAACTGCATGGAGTTCTGATGACTACAGACAGTTCTCATTGCTGCTCTGACAGCTTGAAATTCTTCCCAAACCTGTTCTTTCCTACAGGCGGAAATTGAGCAATGGTGAATATTTTATAACTGATTTTATCAAGGAGAGATGACTTCCTAACAAATACAGTTATTTGCATAGAGGGAAAGTTAAGTGATTAAAAGGAGGGTTTAAAAGGGTGTAACAAAATCCTAGTTAGATAAATTCAAAGTTTTAGATGCAATGTATTTTTAGGGTGTGTAATTAAGTAATGGAGCAGCTTGCAAGGGAGATTGAGTGTGAGCTATTTAAAATATTGCTTGAATTATCTTTCTTAAACAGATACTTTGCATCCACTTCCTTAACCACATATATATTCTTCCTTAACACGTGCATATCTTTCTCTAGCAGATGTTAAAGCCAAGTTCAGACTAGGTATGCAGAGTTGGTTTTTTAGGCTTTAGAATCTATGAATTCTTGTTTCTGAATCGTCACCCTCTTCCCTTCTGAGCTATAGGAAGGAAAGTGGGGTCTGTATTGCCCTAAAAACCCTCAGTCTTGCACCTTAGCAATCCTCAGACCCCTGCGTAGTTAAAAAAATTTCCTTCTGGCTTTAACTGTCAAAATAAGGTGCTTCGAGGGAAGGGTTCTCTTTTGTGTAGTATTACTAGAACGGCTTCAGAATTAATACAGGAGCTAAATACTGGTGATCACTGTCTTGTGCAGTCTGCTGGCCCCAGGGTCTGGTCATGGTGCTAGTGGTCAAACTAGGGGCAGTGCATGAGGTAAAGCAACTGGTCATCTTGTCTCTGCTTCTGGTGTAATGCCAAATAAAGTTTAGTGTTCCCTGAATTTATGCAATGGCTCAGTTATGTTTTCTTTTGTGTCCTCTGCTCCTTTACCAGTAATTCCCAGCACTGCATTTTTTATTTTGTTTTTCCAGCTGTGGAGCACTGAGATGACAGATTCAATCAACTATGCAATTCCAAAAACAACTTCTTCAAGCACCAGTTAGTTCAGAGGCTTGCAGCATGATTGCTCTCCCTACGTTTCCCCTGTCACCTTACACTTACTGCCCCTGAATCCCCATGTCACTTTATTACTCTGTAATTTGGTACTGTGATGATCCACAACCATCAGTAATCTGGGAATTTTTCCCTTTTCTCACTATTAGAATCTGCACAGACTTTTGTGACTGCTCTCCCTTGTCTTTCCCACAGAGTTTCTCTTACCCTTCACGTCACCTGCTTAGCTCTTTCAAATTTCTGCATCAGTCTCCAGACCTTGCCTGACACATCCTTTTACTCTCCTTGCTGGCCTCCTAGGGCTGCCAGTTCTGGTCCTTCTTCCTACTGACACCCAGTCACATTCTCTTTCCCTTAGATTTTGGACTTTGGGTTTATTTTTTTTCCTCCTCGATTCTGCAATATGACTCTTCATTTTGTTTCTGCCCCTAGACTCTCTTGGTCCTTATACCTGCCCATTTCTCCTGTTCTACTGAAGCTCAAAATTATTTGGCATAATAATATATTTTCTTCCTAGTTTAAAAGGTGTGCATTTCTACATAATTCTCATTGTTTTGGTGTTTCCTCTAGTTCTAGCAACCAGTGTTCTCAACCAGTCAGCTTTAGATCCTGTTAAAACTCTCATCTTTCCCAGTTCCTACCCGCATTAGTCTCTACTCTCCTGTACCCCTTCCATCCAGACATCCTTTGTCTATCTTCTTCTATTCCCATCACTCTGCTTCTTCTCACTCATCTGGGTTGTCAATCTGTTGCGGTTTGCCCATGTTCCTTCTACAATTCAAAAGGCTTTGTTCAAATCCAGGTAAAATTTGTGGCAAGCAGAATAAAAAGTTATCTTACTAGCAAAAACATTTCAATTCAAATGCTCAAAAAATACGAAGGCTGAGAAGCATTTCTTAGGTCTTTTTGTTTAATATGAGTGAATTTAAGGCTTCCTTCATCCTGGGAAATAGGAAAACTTTTTTTGCTAATTTAAAATGAAGCTTTTGCTTAGGAAAAGAAATTTCAAAGTTTTATGCAGGAAAGGGTACAAAAGGTTTGCTAGAAATTTCCATCATATTGGTCTTATCCCTGGGTGGTGCTCTCACTCCCACCAATCATGCAAGGATCCAGAATGACTGCTCAGCAAATGCTGAACACACAAAGGTGTGATTGTCCTTTGGGTAATATGTTAACTGCAACAAGGGTCAAATAACGTACTGATAATGACGTGGTTTGGTTTATAAGCAATAAAAAGCCTATAAAACCAATGGCATAACCAAGGAGTATTTACATCAAATGTTTTGCATGACTGTCATGAGTTCTGATAAAAAAGAGTGGGGTTTAGATAGAAATAGCCATAGATATTTCCAGGAGTGTGCCTTGTTTTTTCAGGAATCTGAAAGACAAATTCAGCGTTCTCCTCTGGCATATTTTCACAACCAGAAACACTGGAATCAGAACTGATGATGCAGATTATTTTTTTGTTTGTTTTCAGTCCAGTCATTTGAACAGTTCATCATCTTTTCTACTTTCATATTCCAGTGGATAAGGGGATACATGAAATCCCAGTATTCCTTCTAGCATTCATTTACTTTAAATAGTAAATGCACCAGCTAAATACCTGCATTTAATTTTGATTCACTTGGATTTAGACCAGGCAACTGATTTTCCTTGATATCTAATGGTCGATGTCCAACCCCTCTGCCAGGTGATACCTGGGAAACAGTGGAGAATCCAGAGTGACCAAGGGGTTGAGGGGGTTCTGTGGCACACGTGGCCTGTGAAGAGAGGTGTAGGGACATGAACTTCCTCAATCTGGTAAAGAGGAGAAAAGGGTGGTGGTGGAGGGGCAGTTATGTAACTAGAGGTTAATCACTGTAAGGCCAGTTACAAAGAGAAGAGAGACAAACTCTTCACAGGGGTATCAAGCAACGTAAGAAGGGACAACACTACAAATTGCCAGCTGGGAGTTTAACGTTGCCCATTGGGAAAATCTCCTCCCCAGGTGCTGGTGCAGACCTGTGGCAGTTCACTAGGCAGGTGGGGGATCTCCGACTTTGGGGGCTTCCGTAACTTGACTAGACAATGCCACAGATACCCTAATCTGAGCAGGAGTTGCCATGGATTCCTTCCTGGCAGAAGATCTGTAGAAACCTAGGAAGAAATGAACATGACAGATGCTCCAAAGCAGCCTTAAGGACTGATTTCCATAACAGTACAGAAGACAACAGGAAAATACCGCTACCCTATTTTCTTTAACATATTTTCCTATGTAAATTAGGAAGGATTTTGGATTATATCTGATTCCAGGATCCTCCCTAGGGCTGCCTTTCTCCTGAGTATGGGTAGATGAGACACAGCCAGGGGAGAGAGATCAATCTCTTTGAAATTGATGTCCTGAGCTCTTTTTGACTTATGTCTACAAGTTCAGGTTAGAAAAAAAGAGTGAAGACATAGAAACATACCAATTGCCAAGAAGTCCATTTCTCTCAGTAGCCTGTCTTTTAACAGCAGCCAGTTGGAGCAGCTTCCAATGAGCACAAGGACATTTAGTGATACTTCTGTGATGCTTCAAGGATCTGTGTCTGTTTGCTTATTAGCTAGACTGACACCTTTGCCTTTAATAGCTCTTGAGGACACTTTTTTGTATTTTCTGAAACTTGTACCAAGTCCATATGGTGCAGAGTTAACTACTTGTAGATGAAAGAGATGCATTTGTGATTATTTTGAACCTGATGTCTGATCATGCCACTGAATCCCCTTTGTCTTTTATCACCAGCCTTCTCATGCTCTAAAGCTATTCTACAGCTTTGATCATCTCATTGACTCAAACTGTAAAGATATCTAACAGAGATCTTAAGATCTTATTATGAATGAAGTTGGAATGGACAGAGGTGGTTGAGTAAGCACACAAAAAGTCAGCAGCACAACACTTGAAGACTGGCTTGTACTGATAACAAAGGGTGCCAGCAATTAAACTGGTGAACATACTGCTTCTGGGAAGACCAGAGGGCCTAAAATCTGATAAGTCCAAAGTATAGGTAACTCATCAATGGAAAGCAGTGTATTTACAGAACATCACACATGCTATTCTTTTTTTCTGTTAAAGACCAGCAGCTTCTACCAAAGGACAGCCTCATTGTGCATGTGAACATCTGCAGCTTATGGGACCAAAAAACATTTGTCATTGCCAGTCAAGAAAAGCCTGAGAGATGTGGTAACAACTCAACAGACTGTGTCCTTATAGTCAGTGCTGCATCCAAGTGATCCTGGGGAACGCCTATTTTGGTGCTTGTGAATAAGTGGGTGGAGAATGTATTTCAAAGAAATCAACTCCCTTAGAAATTTTGGACATTAGTATCACTTTCCCCTTCCATAGGGTACCACACCAAGTGCTGTTACATTAATTTCTTACAAAATCATCATTTGCTAAGGTCAAGACATAAATGAGGTCATAGAAAGATGTCCAGTAGTTCTGGACAGTAGGGAGCACCCAAAGATAATGGGGATAACCCTGTGAGGAAGTTTGGTGGGGGGGGGGCTGCAGCCCACCACTTTGGACACGAGTGCACATCACTGCATGTGTCAAGGATGCTACAAACTGTCGTGAGAAGGCAGCACCTTCCCCTGCCTGTCTTCCACGTCTCTCTTTCTTTAAGGGCTTGTATCCCAGTGCTGCAGCACTCCAGCCGCATGAGCTATGAATGCCACCACCTGTTGCGGTGATGTAGCTCCCTGACTGCAGATGAAGCTCTAGTTCTTTCCACTCATTTCCCAGAGTCTGTGTATTTCATAGAATCATAGTAAACCTCTTATACCACCCTGCATCCTCTAAGTTTCACCCCTCTCCCCACTTGATTGTTCTCTCCATGCCCAGTCCTTTGTAGTACAAATCTCTCCTTGCCATTCTGGTCAACCTGCTGACACAGCTGCTTTTTTCAGGAGGTGAATCTCCTCTTTCTACAGCAGTCCTTGTTCCTGAAAGAGTATCCTATGGTTGCAAAGCCAAATCCTTGACAACATCACCAGCTGCACAAGGTGTTGATTGTGCCCTCAAGCCTCAATCCCAGAGTCACATGGTCATTCTTGATGCATTCAGACTCTTCCGTGACACCTTCTCTTTTACACACATGCAGGTGAGGAGCAGGTGCTTGTAGTCCAAGGCCCAGAGAGGCCTCATCAGTCTAGGAAGAATGCCAGACCTGAGGCCCTAGTCGGCAGCTAGCCTCCCTACATAGTAACTCAGGTCAGCAGATGGTCACCTTCCACCACTATCACTTGCTTTCTCTTTGTGTAAATGCATCATTCAGGCCCAGCCAGGGCTTCGGGGTCCTGTATTTTCAGGTTATCAGGGAAGATCTGGTAAATCTCTTTTGCATCTTTCTTGATATTGGGCAGGCTGCCCACCTCCTTCCATAGCTCTCTAACTTCACAGCACAGCTTTCTCTTTGAAGGGCTTGCACCCACACCAGCCAAGATCAGTTCATACATCTCCAAATAATCTTCCACAACCTTCACTTCAAGACTGCCTTTTCTAACAAATGGAAATATTCAGGCAAATATCTGCTGGGAAAGTAAAACATTCAACACCAAACAAAAATGGGATTGAATATCACGGGTGGACACCCAATGGTATTTTCTAATTCCAACAGTATATTTGGCCTGGTTTCAGACGCATTCATACGGTGTCTCTTTGACCATTTATCCATGTCAGGTACCTTTTTAGCTTGGAATTCCTCACAGGAAACAAGCAAAAAAATGAACGAGTTAGAGATCTCAAGGGATCACATTTCTGCATATTTGTGCAAACAAGAAACTGTGTAGAGGCCATCACACCCTATACAGTGAACGGAGATGGCTCTTTGAGTTCCATGTTCACCAAAAAGAGCTGAAGGTGATTATATCTAGGAGGATTAAGGATAAGAGATGCAGGCAAGAGGTAGAGGGTCAAACTGAAGCTACAGACACACATCCATAAAAGAATAAAAGGGACGGAACAAGTGCTACTTGTTTCTCATGTGCCCCGTTCTGACACGTCACATCCTGGCTGCCATCCTTCACCACTACTGTCCTTGGATTTTGCACCTGAATGAAACTTGATGTGCAAACCTGAATGTGCCCTGTAAATTGTTATCTCCAACAGAATAACATGTTTGATATTTTCAGTGTTTTCTGAGATAGCTACATATCAAGTTTCCCTTCATTTCAATTTAGCCTTCCAGCACTGAATGGTGCTGGAAATCCCAAGCTCATGCCTTTTTCTTTTATTTAGTCATGATAGAGCTGCCAAACATTTTATACATTGCCTTGCCTTGTTGAGCATTCAGCTTTGTTCTGTAACTGTACAGGATACCAATCTCGCAGATGATGCTTCTTTGTATGTGACCCTTCCACAACCAGTGCCTTGGTAAAGAAAATGAGCTAATGTCTTCCTGGCGATAGCTACTGGGTGCAAATTTCTTATGACATTTGCCTGTAACACTGAAGAAATGATGCATGTAGTATTGACAGAGTCAGAATCACTTTGCTGTGGTGAGGCTGAGAATATAGGCAGAGTCTGGTTTGAAATTTCAATATTACAACAATAAAAGGTTTCTTAATATATCAGAAACAAACCAGTTATTCAGAAAGAAAGGAAACACAAATGCTACATTGTGCATTCCTGGTCCTTGTTTGTTTTCCCAGGTATGTGACACCTGAGATAAGAGATTCTTAGCCTATAACATAAAAAGCTCGTCTCTATGCACACAGTGTAGGCTAGAGGAACACTGGCAGGTGGGAGAACCCAAGTTATACCCAGCCCCAGCTACCCCAGGGTCATCACAGGAGGGTGAGCAACCTGTAGAAGGCTCATGTCTACACACAGAGGCACAGATGCAAAATGGCAGGTGGGGAAAACCCCATCTCCCTGTCAGAGAAAGGAGCCCATGGGCTGGCTCCTCTTGGTGCTGTCCCAGGAAAGCCTCAGCCCCATGGTCCAGCTGTGAAATCCACTATCATGAATCAAGGAGAGTTTTTTGCCTCTCTTCTCTCTCCCCCTCTCTGTCTGCCTATGAATGTGGGACACATTATAGGGTGCAGGGGAGGACAATTTCAGGATCCCACTGGACTTATTATTGAATGTTTAGGGGAAGAATCAAAGGTGTTGAAAAGGAGGGATCGAGGGAATTTGGAAAAGGACAAACATAGGAAAAAGGCATAAGGGGATAAGAGAGGTCAGTCAGATGCAAACAGCTCACTGGTTACTATGCTGCCATGCCCTTATCCTGATCACCATCTTCTGTCCTATCTTTCCAGTAAACTTTGTTTCTCTTTTCCTGAGCCATGTACTTTTTATTCTGTCTGCAAGTAGGTCTGCGTGTCAGCAGCCTGAGTGGGACTGTGAGTCAGAGGGCTTATGTGGCAGCAACTGGAGCTGTGTGGGTGTGCAAGTATATGATTGCTAGCAAGCATCCAGCCAGACTAGCTGACAAGCAGGATAAGAGGCTTGGGAGCCAGGAGTTTGTGTCTCTGAAGGTGAGATATCTGGAGAATTTGGCTGCCAGAGACACCAGGGAGGTCCAGGCCAACTGCTGGAGAGATCCTGCGGTCTGAAGTGGTCAATGGAGAGGTCTCTGTGTGCTCATGCACACAGCGGGGCAGGATGGATCTAGGAACAGTTACTGAATTGATGTGCAACTGCTGCAAATAGATGTTCCTTCTTCCTACTGTCCTGACCTGGTGGCATGGACTTGTGGCAGCCTTGCCTCTCTTGGGGTACCAAATTCTGCAGCTCCCTAGGAGACGCAACATCAGAAAAGAGCCATGGCAGTTAAATTAGCTAGGGACTGGAGCACCTCCAAGGAGACACAGTATGTGTTATTTGTGAGTACAGGTTGTCAGTAGATAGCTGGGTTTGAAAAGAGACTGGACATAGTCATGCCAGTGTTTGTTTATTAAGTATCAACATGCTTGAGATTAAATAAAATTCAGAAGATAAGAGCCCTGACTCAAAGAATTTATGGCAGGAATAATGTTTGTTCAGTGTAAAACAGGGGAAATTGCAGATCCTGTTTCCTGAGGCTGGCTGATCATTCTAAGGTCAAAACTCTCGAAGGACCAGGTTCAACTGCACAACAAACCACTCTCATTTGCGGTGAAGCTTTATGGGCAAAGTCTGATGCATCCAGTCAGGTGATATCCAAGTTATTGGGGCCTTTCTAAAGCCATTCTCTTTCTCTGCTAATAGCTTTTCATCTTCTCCCTAATAAAAATAACAAACCCATTCCAGCAACACTCTGGTAACCAGGGCTGAGGAATATTAACATTTATTGCCTCATAAAGTTCTGCGTGTAACTCTGACATCATCTTTCAAACCCATACCAGCCCTGTGGCCTGGGTGTACCACAAGATGCCTCCAGAAGGCTCTTCTGCTTTGTAGTAGACCACAGAAGTCAGCAACCCATGAAGATCGTCCCTCCTTGTTGGGCTTCTCCGAGTCTGCACTTCTAGAAGGGCATACTGCCCCAACTGGATCACACCTCTTCAGTGTCTCTCCAGGACACAAGTCAGGCTGGTCAGAAAAGTACAGCAAGCCCCTGACTAACAAGCACCAGACATGAGCCTCGAGAGAGGAAGAAAGTCCATGGGCTGTGTGACAGAATCACCTAAGGCAAAGGAAAGCATGAGGGATTTGTACAGTGCAGTTAAACATCAGCATGTGAAAACAGATAACCAGACACAGATCCACCAGTCCAACACTGGAGATCATCTTCAGAAGTGTGCAGCTCTATTATTGTGTCTTAGTTGGTGGGTCTAGTACATTAGGAGTTAAAGGGGAGAAACAGAGTAATGCAAGTCCAGCAGGATGTATGCTGCTCTCTGGAGTTAAAGATGTGCCCAGGTGAAACCAGAGTAGTTCACAGATCTATTGATCCACACAGATTTCTAGTGAGCTACAGATCTATAGATCCACAGAGATTTCCATTGAACTACAGATCTATTGAACCACACAGATTTACACTGAGCTACAGATTTACATTTTCCTTCCAGTCCAGAAGGGATTCTCTCTGAGTAATTCCTGGGAGGTGCATGTCTGACTTATTCTTAAGGACCTACAAGAAAGGGGAATCCCACAACTTCCTCAGAAAAATCCATAGTTTCACTATATCTGTTATTTAAATCTTTTAGCTTTGAATCAACCCTTTGCTGCAGTTTAAACCCACTACTGCCAGCTCTGTTCATGGCAATAGAGAGCAGACCACCCTTCTTGTCTTTCACCAACTGTTTACAAATGCAAGGGCTGTTTTCAGCCTCACCCTTATCTTATACATTTTCTGCTTATTTTTATAGTCCTCCCTTACTGGTCTGTCCCTCTAATGGCACTCACAGTCCTCCCTGGAGTCACACAGTCTGTCCCACAGCGTCTCTGAAGTGCATCTCCCTAAACAAATGCAAAGGGTTAATCCACACACTGTGGATGGTGGTTCCTCACATTGCAGGCTGTGTTGGCCATTTTCACTACACAGTGACCTGGTTGACTTCTGTTCAGCTGGTGTCCCACTGGGAGTATGCAGCTCTCAGTTGACTACATGCTGTGACTGTGAGCGATCTGAGAAGAGCTGAAGATGCAGAAACAGCAGTCCACATATGTCAATGAAAATAAAGCAAGCTGCAAGTGAAGGGAGCATTAGCCAGGTCTATGTGCAGGGCTGAAGAGCCTTTAGTAGGAGGTGCTTTTTTGCATGCTTTGAAACAAGCTGGGAACATGACGGAGGAAACCATAGCTATGGGAGGACAGCAGTAACTGTGTTTTAGAACCATGGAATTGTCAGGGTTGGAAGGGACCTTAAAGATCATCGAGTTCCTACCCTCCTGCCAATGTCAGGGACACCTCCCACTAGACCAGGTTGCTCAGAGCCCATTCCACCTTGGCCTTAAAAACTTCCAGGGATGGGGCTTCCACCACCTCTCTGGGCAACCTGTTCCAGTGTCTCACCACCCTCATGGGGAAGAAATTCTTCCTAATGTTGAATCTGAATCTACCCACCTCTAGTTTTAATCCATTCCCTCCAGTACTACCACTGCCCGACGTCCTAAAAACTCCGTCCCCAGCTTTCTTGTAGCCCCCTTCAGATACTGGAAGGCCAAAATAAGGTCTTCTCGAAGCCTTCTCCAGACTGAACAATCCCAACTCTCCCATTCTGTCTGGTTTTACCAAACCAGTTTTCCTTTTGATTTCTTCTATTAACCACACGAGGGCAACCTTACCCTGTCACTTGTGGGAAATGGACTCAAATTCGCTGACAAAAGTTAAGACACTCATCAGATATTTCCTAGCAAAGAGCACAGAGGGAAACATTCTTTTTCAGCTGCAGATGTGTTAAAGGACAGAACTGAAATCAAAGTTGGAAAGAAAACACTAACAAAAGCTGTTTGTATGTTATAATTTTCCTTGCGTTAAAACTTAACTCTTCCTTGCATTAAAACTTAAAGCTCTTCTATGTAGCTCATATGTCATTAATTTAGCTCTAAAGATATTATGGGACACCCTGTCAAAAGCCTTGCTAAACTTAATGTATGCAGTGTCCACTGCTCTGTTCTTGTCCATAGAACCTGCTGTCTTTCCACAGAAGGCAGCTGGGTTACTCAGGCATGATCTATCCTTAATAAGCCCCTGATTCACAGTCACCTTCTTTTTCTTAATATGGCCAGAAATAGCTTCCATGAGCATTTTTTTCCAAGACCCTCCCAGGGACTGAGCTGAAGCTGACTGGGTTGTAATTCTCCAAACTCCCTTTCACTTTTTCTCTGGAAGATGAGTGAGACATTTGGGTTTTTATCCCCAGACATCAGGAATGTCCTTCTTCACTATGACCTCTCAGGGATTAGAGAAAACAGTCTTGCAATAATTTCAGCCAGCTCTCTCTGTGCTTTTGGGGGCATCTCTACGCATGGAGCTGTCTATATGCAAGAGGCAGAAGAGATCCCTACATGTATCTTCCTTTGCTGTGGGAAATGCTGTACTCCCACAGAGTCTGCCAGGAGTGGTTCAGGGCAGACTTTAGCAGGGAAAACAGAGGGAGGGATGAAAACATTAAGTGACTCACCCTTTTCCATGTCCTTTGACACCATGAAATAAAAAGATTTCATACACAGACTCATTTTCTTTTCAGAAGTCAGTGAATGATGAAGCACAATTGATTTCTTACCCAGAAGAATGAGTCTAAATCTGCTGAGACCTGAGTATGATGGAGCCCAAGTTCAGATCTGGTTTGCATCCAGAAACCTTACAGTTCAGCTGGTCTACTTGTCTCATTCTTCAGCAAGACCTTCACAGGAATCAGACCACTGTACAAGAACAGGTAGAGTAAAAGGGGTAAACAATCCTATTGTGCCACAGAGAATTAACAAATGGAAATTTTCAGTCTCTGAGACAATAAATGCAGCCCCTTTGCCATCAACCAAATGCAGCTGGTGGTTTCTTTCATCCTATAAGCCTCACCAAGGTCCAACTGAAAAAAATTTTTTCAGGTGTAAGCACTGAACTGAGCAATATATGCTTCTCACCATGAAGAGTGAATGTAGAGAGCCAGGAGAATTCACCCCCTAGGAAAGGATTTTGTCAGCATGTGTCAGTCAAAAGTAAGGGTTACATCTACCTGTGTGAATCAAGTACGGTCTGGTGGAACTGGGGATTGACAGTCAAGTCTCAGTCCCAGCTACTGCTGGGAAAGAAGCTCAAACAGGCAGATGTCTGGTTTTAAAGTAGGTAACCTGGATTCTGTTAACAGTGGATCTAAAACAGAAGCTCAGCACAGACTCCCAAGACCATCAAAGTACAAGGCAAACAGCTCAGAAGCTTCTGTTGAAATGCAGCTGCAACAACCTCCAGCAGCCCTTGAACATCTGGTTCAACACACCCATATCTTTAACTGTTATAAGTGATCTCTGTGCAATGATATAACTTGAGGGGCTTTAGTTAACTATCTTACCAAAAAATATCTACTCCACTCCAGCAGCAAAGAGGCTCAGCTCTTACATGAAGAAGAGGTGGGCTCAGGGTATTCTTTCTGTGGGACACAACTTGTATGAAAGAGCCCACATCATCAAATACTATAGTCTCAAGGTTATTAAATAAATGTTCTGCCAGGTCTCTGATCCCAGAGAGAAAATCATCTCAGTGAGGAACCACTCATCCTGCCTCTGATCCCTTCAACACGGTGGAAAACACGTTGAACACCAGTTTTAATAGGACAAGAAAGAATCACTAGAGGAGGAGGAAGTCTTCAACTGAGTAGTGGTTAGAGTTAGAACAGGTTCCTTAGACTTCTGAGCACAAGGTAACTGTGACTTGTATTTCTTTTTCTTTTTCGGTTGCACTCCTCTGCATTGCAATGCTGCTCTGGCTTTAATAGGATGATTGAGAGGACTGCTTCCCTATCTCTTATATCTTCAGGAGTCACAGATATGAACATAATTCTGCATCTGGAGATTAAAGATTGCGCTGTGTGGCTAGGAATACATTTTAAATAACATGCAGGAGGAGAAAACAGAGGAAGAAGTGATCACAAAACAAGCAGGAGATGAGAACACTGAAATTATGAGTTGATCCGCAACTCAAGGAGAGATCAGAACTCTTTTCAACTATCTGCTGTTGAAACCATGCTAATGAACAAAGCTGGGAGTAAAAAATAATAGAACATCCTTCCACAAAGTGAAATTGAATATTTTTTCAATTTACTGATAACCAAGAAACTCATCTGGCTGTAATTGTGCTTATGGCTTATCTCAGTAAAAGCACATGCAACTGTCTGAAAATCACCTTTGAGTAGGAAAATTTTAATCCACAGAATGACTGGTCTAACATGAGCACAGATTTGGTCTAGGAGATATTCCTTCAGAATAATTTTCACAAGGTGAGAAGAAAGCAGAAAAATCACCCCGTGAATAGCTGAACACATAACCAAATCCATTCAGAAAATCCATCTAGGAAAGCAAAATAAAATCAACTGCATGACCCGTGCAAGAAGAGAAGTGCAGCACATGATAAAATCAGGTCTAGAATGGGTGGTTGCAGGTACGGGAACACACCAACAGATCACGGTGGTACAAGGAGAGAATGTGCTTGGTAGCACAGCTTGGGCTGGATCCTGCTTGTCTGAATCAAGATCCTGGTGCCTTCCCAGCCCAGGTATTTGGGTTTCCTCCTTGAGGAGAACAAGGCATAAGGAATGAAGATGTATGTGCACTGGGTCTTATCTCCGTGCAGGACTGGGAGGAGAGGAAGAAGTGCAAGACCAGAGGCTCAGAAATCTTTACGGATTTACCAGCAAACCAACAAATCATGTAAGCTGCAGCAACTGAAATGCCCTATTTTCTGATTGTTCAGTCTAAACTGAGGTTTAACTTCAATTAGGAAAGAAGCCAGAATAGAAAAATATCAATAAATTCTCCAGGATTACAAAGGAAAACAGAGTGGAACATCTGAAGTGTAAGAGCATCAGTAACAAAACACTTGTCCCTGAAGAGACAGAAGCAATCCCTATTTCTCATGTTGTCACTAACAGGCTTTTTTTTTTTCATGAACTACAGAATTAAATTAAATCCTAAATGTGACTGACATTCTTATCTGAATTAGAGAACAAAGCAGCTTTAATTGTGAGAAGAAAAGCTCCTTTCCTTCAGCTCAGGTTTTCAGGTCTATTGATACAACCCTGTGGTTCACCAGCTGAACAAAATTTTGCATCTAGAAAGGTTTCTGTGAGCCAAGCTAGCTCAAGGCATCACTGTAAACTGCTCCCTCTTGTTCATCTCCTGCAGTTTGCTGACAAAGGTATCTGTTACTCAAACCAGCATGAGTCGAGACATGGCTCTTGTCAGCTCAAACAAGTCAGTGAAGAACTCTCAGAAGCAAAGGTATGTGGTGGGCACTGGGGCCTTGAACTGCTCTGTCTGTGTTAGAGATACTTGTGTCCAATAAATCTCTCTTGCTTTCATATGTCTAAATATCTGAGGAAAAGGTTCTCTTTCAATTCAACAGGTGGCTGAGTCAGTAGAAGCCCAAGGATGGGCTTGTAAAGACATGGGAATGGTAACAGAAGCTGATGTGGGTGCTGGGAAATATGAGTGGTCTTATGTTATGAGGTTTTTAGCACGACTATAATTTTCCCTTGCAGGTTGTGTTGTAAGAAATGTTCTTTAAACTGAACTGCTCTGGCAGGTATTTATTTAACACATTGACTTTTTCTCTTTTGCTTTGAAGGAAAGCTATATTGATGTAAAAGGATCCTTTGGGATGCTAAGCTGTATACCTGTTAGCAATGGTTCACAGTCCATGTGGATGACACTCCTGCTTGTGTCAGGCTGCCTTTTCTGCAGACAGGTGACATGTTGTAGCAGAGCTGCCAACTGTATAATGGCAGGGGCCATATGGACTGCACCACCTTTGCTAGGATTCACTTATTTTCTTTTCTAGCTGAGCAAGCTAGAACTGCTAGCTTTCAACCAAAAGTCCTAAAAGAGCTGGCTAATATATTTCAGTTTGTGATTGTTTCACTGAGCATGCTGGTGGACCAGAGTGTACATTCCATCCACACTACCACATTCTCTTCATCATTATATACAAACCCTTCAAATGTCACTCTACAGTCATAGGACTGTGGTGAGTGCAGAAGAATAATGCTACTTTCACTACCTGGGAAGAGAGTTCCTGTTCCACCCAGACACTCTTCTCCTGGGGACACCAGGTAAGCTGAATGATACTGTTCCCTTTGCAGCATTGTCTCTGACACAGTCCAGAACTTTCAGTTCTTGAGGCAGAGCTCGGCTTTATTCACATGAATAAATACTATTGAGCAGCTATTGTCATCTCACTGTTGCCAGAAACACTGAGAACTCTGAATCTGTTCTCATGTTCAGGGACCTCAACAAATGATTTGTCATAAAATGCAGTGGGTTGAATATGCATAACTTGGAAATTGTCTGTTTACGAATCATCACTGGGGCTTGAAGTAATCTTTAATTTGAGGTGAGATGCCACTCCATGGTGTCAGGCTATATGTTGTGGAGCACATAGATATTTGCCAGGTGTTAACATCTTGCTAAATAAAAATGAAATCTAATTTTAGCCCAAGGTCATTATTGCTATTTCTTAGTTTGTGCTTATTATAAAAAGCCCATCATCTGTTTCTCAGTGGTCCTAAAAACTGCCTTGGTATTGTCTAGTCTAGTCCACATCTTAAATTTCTTTTGCTATTCCAGATCTTATTTTTCTGTTTTGGGTTTTTTTTTGTTTTTTTCTTCTTTTTCTTCTGCTTCATAAGATGAAGATATTTGTTCTGGTTCATAGTACAGCGATGCATACCTTTGCAACTGATTTTAATATTTGGAATAAATATCCTTTCTTTCCTGGCTTGTGAGGCTAATGGGCACCTCTGTGGCTTTTTGTTGACATGTACCTCAAAGGATTTCTCTAAGTTTTCATTGTATGTAGCATAATCATAACCTGATGTTTGGAACTAAGACCCAGGAGTCATGACCAGTTGTGGCAGTGTTGGTATATTGACCTGCTTTGTCATATACTGATGCATTGCAGAAGTCTGGAACAGTCTTTTCTCACACACACGTAGGAAGTGTCAGTAAGAATGATATTTAATTAGACAAAGTTTAAAAAAATAAATGTGAAGGTGAAAGTCAGATCTCATTAGATATGAAGGAAACCCTTGCATCAATACGCAAATGTTATCATTTCTGCGTCACTGGAGATGTTGACCTTTGTGTGTATTTGCACAAATTCTGTCAGGAAGACATTTTGAAGACGAGTGTGTTTAGAAGGTGAAAACTACACAAGAAGCATGGTCCATGATAATGGTTTATATGCTATTCTTTTGCTGGTATTTCTGCTCCCTGTCCTTTTTGATATAGGGATCATATGAACAACTCTTCTGGGCTACATCAGATGACTGTTCCAGTTTCTCATTTCTCTCTGGGTTCAGACCTGTGGGACATCAGGCGACATGTCTTACTGCTAACCTTGCATCCCCTCAACAAAGTGGCTGGCAGGAGGAAGCCATCACTAGCCATTCATGTCATCATATAATTAAACCACATGGGGTGAGTGTTTATCCCACTGGATGGGGCTTTCTAGCAAGACTGATAAGGGCAACGAGATGGAGTCCATGGAGTATGAAGTACAGGAGAATTCATGGAGCAAAGGAAAGAGATTATGCACTTGTGGGGATATTCTCTCCCTCCAAGGCCAGTCTTCCTTGCTTTTCCTTGTGTGCAGTTGTCCTGAAACCTCTCCACTGAACACCTGCACAGATATCTGTGACTAGACTGGGTACCTGGCTAAGGTGCAAACTTAAGCCCAGGAATCTCTCTTCTCCTCTGGGATGAGAGGTCTCCTCCATATGTGCTGCCTCCTGATAGGGTCCACCAGGTTGACCCAGATGCAGTAGTTCAAAAAGCTCTGGAGAGAAATGGCACTACTGAAAAATATGAATCAACTAGCCCTGCTGCTGAGTGGTGGAACTGGGTCTATTTCAGGTACCTCTTTGACATCTTCAAAGTCCTTTTTGTCTTCTGAGAGGTCACAGAAATGGTGGCAGTTCCCCTAAAACACTGTCAGGTCCCTGTGGTGGGAGTACTGTTAACCTTATGGTTTGAGTGGCTGCAGCAGGAAGCAACTGTCTTCCTTGGTACTGCACATCCTCATGGACACCTGGTTCTGGATGGGGATTTTAACTTCACCTTGTGGGGGCAGACTGGGACAGAGAGGAATCAGGCTTTAGCAGATGCATTCAGGTAGATCACAAACCACGTAGCAGGTTTGGCAGCTCACACCTATATAAAACCACGTCTTTTGGTTCTGTCTGGGTGGGAAACAGCATATCAGGCCAGTGCTATTGAACTTGTGTCCAGTGCTTTAACATCCCATGGGGCTGACATGGGCTGGCCTACCTCACAAGCTGCTGCCTTATATACACAGCTTTTTCTGTTATGTTTTAGTGCTCGGGATCAGCCTCCTGGCAGTTTAACAAAAACTTGGCAGAGGAGGTGAGAATTTGAATTGCCCTGTAGAGTTCTGTCCTCCTTGGAAAAATGAGAGGCACACCTTTCCCTCAACCTCAACAGCAGTGAGACCTTTGCTGTGCAACCCACTTGGGTGTATCTTACATTCTTACTCTCAGAGGATTTGAGTTCCTAGCACTGATACTGTCACTGCCTGCTTTCAACTTCTGCATCGGCATCTCCTGTCTCCTTCCTGGGCAAGGGTGCTCTCTCCAGACATGTTCTGGATACTCTTTGCAGCCTCTTCAGTGGGGCAGTCCACTCTTCAGCAGTATTCCTGGTGTGCTGCACAGTAAGAAACTTTGAGGCTCCCCATGCTATGAACAGCCATTGCCATCCAGTCCATTGACTGATGATGGGAAAAGAGTGGTGAGCAGAGGGTGAGGTCCTCACTACCTTAGGTAAGAAAGATGATGGGACAGATAAAGTCCATGGCTGTAGTAGGCAAAGAGGAACTGTGGCACTGGAAATGAAGGAGCCATGACTGGAGACATGACTCCCAAGACAGGCAATGTTGCTGGGAATCTGGCAAATAAAAAGCTGATGACTAGGCTGGGACCATGGGTGCAGGGCTCTGAGGATGGTGTGTGTGCCTTCCCTGGGAGTGGAGAGGGTCCAGGAGCAGGGCATAATAGGGTTCCTTCTCCAGGCTGCCTTCATGGGTGGGGAGAGATATTCACTTTCTGTCACCTTTACCCTAACACCAACCATGTTAAGAAACAAATGTGTGTTTATTTAATAACCAATTAAAACATCTGCTTATTTGGGGCCCAGGCTAAAGACCTGGAGGAGATGGTACTTATTATGCATCTGTTTCTGGCTGCCCACTATTGTCAAACTGGTAAAATGGTGAAAAAGAGACCTTGGGCACCAGTGTCTTTCACTTGCACCCACAGGGCTTTATCCTCTTCCTTGATTCTGGCCAGGTTCTGGCCCACAGTGGCATTCATGCCCACATGGAGTGGAAAGATGAAAGGTTGTGATAGCCTCTCAGCAGTGTCTCTATATGACACGTTGTCAATGTTAGTGGCTAAAGAATGTAAATCAAAGGTCAGAGCACCAGAGTTGGTGGGGCTGTGAAGGGGCTGCTGATGGAAGGTGGGGACCAGCAGCAACATTCAGTGCTGGCATCTCTCCTAGGGGAGTAATGTCTGGATGTTTCCAGTTTTGGAGCTGGGCACTGGCTTTAGCAAATGCATAATGTTATAAATACTAGCAGATAAACCAATGGTGAGAGACCCTGGTTTGTTGGGGCTGTGAAAGGGCTGCCAGGAGAAGGTGAAGGCCAGCACCCGCATTCAGTTCTGGACCAGTTGCTGGATATTTTCAATGGTTCTTCAATGCAGGACCCGTTGCTGGACATTTTCAGTGTTGGAGCTGACTGCTGATGAGAGCAAATACCAGCACATTGTGAATAACAATAAGTAGTAGTTGGTGCTTTTGAGAAGTTGTGGCACCCTCTCAACAAAGTCTCCAGTCTTAGCTCCCTGGAGGCAACATACTTCTTGTGACTCCCTGTCAGGTCGGCTGATGGACCCCTCAATGCCCTTTAACAGAGCACCACCCACTACAAAGACATGTAGATTCTCTTTTATGGTATCTACTACATTATGCTTGCTGAAGTTTATCCATGTAGAGCTTGCTCTTGTCTGCATGTATCTGTTTTTGATGGTGATGTTAGAGGGTAGAGGATGAAGCAGAGTCCTTCTTTATTGTCCACTGGCAGCCAAGGTGCCTCTTTCTCAGTGGTATCTGCTACAGGAATGTGGTTTTGAAACCACCTAACTCTCTCTGTCTCAGCTCTTCTGATGCTGCACAGCCTCATGACTGCTTTTTGCAACTCATCCACCTAGCTGAACAGATCATCAGCGTGCACACAGCTTTGGAAAGTACTTGCCTTTACATCAGGAGAAGGGTCTAGGCACTCGCTGCAACCTACAAACCTCACCGAAGTACCTTGCTTTGCCAGGTCTGAATGAATATGTCAGACTTCTCAGGGGCTTTCTCTGTAGGAACACTGGTTTTAGCTCCTAGGTGAGTGCCCACCATTTGGCAGAGACCTAGATCACTTCCCTGGGCTGTGGATCTACAAGCAGGATGCAGGACCCTCCCTGTGTACCTTCCTGTGTGAACTGCTGTGTGTCCCATTGGCTGCACTGCTGGTTGTTGGTGCTCCACAGCCATTGCTGACTGGGCTCCTGGTGGGTCTCTCTGCTCTTCCTTGGGCTTCCCTGGCTCCAGGAATGCCCGGTCTGCTTCAGTCTAGTGCTCAGTCACAGAACGTACTGTTGCTGCTGCTGCTGCCTTCTTCACTGAGTCTGAAATGCTTTATTGCCTGTGAATCAATGAACTAACTCCCTTTCCACACATGAGATGTTTCAATGTATAAAGTCTAAGGAAAGACAGAAAAAGATGGGAATAGATATTTAGAGATTTTAATGATTTCTTCTCATGCTTAATGGAAAGGAAGTTAAATGTTAGATTCCATAACTCTTCAAATTTTTTGGTAAGTATTGACTGGAGTGGTTACAAGTAGCCAACAAATATTAACTGTGAAATTGTCCAGTCCCTGCTTGGAAGTTCTGAATTTGCCCAGGTTGTAAAATCTCAGGGTAATGAACTCAAGTTGTTAATCTGCAGATATCTGAAACTACTGTGTAACGATACTTCATGACTAGGCATGTTTATATCTATGTGATGCAAGCCGTGCACACACGAATGTCAGTAACTCCAGACTGATATGCAAGTACAGATGAACAGTGCATCAACTAATCTCATTAATAAAGCAAACACAATTTACAACAGTTAAATATTAACAGTGATGTCCTGTGCTCAGGATGTCCTGTGTCTCTGTGTCCCTATTGTCTCTGAAATATTTACACCTCTGTTTGCTTATGAGACTGTCTAACATTTGTGGACTGGGTGGGATGGAGTTTTATTTTGGGAGCTTTCTTCACCATGGTAACCCCCGAGAACTCACAAAGTCACAGCCTGGGATATCTCAGATCTTGGCTTTTCAGCCTCTATCACCCTTTCAGTTTCCTGTGCACATTCACTCTTATATGCACTTTATGAGCTTTTCAATAAGATATATCTGGCTTGTATTGGGACTATTGACACCTCTGAACAACTCCGTTGCTCAAATCACACAATTTGAATGCAGCAGCGAGAAGTTTGCTGGAATCTCTTCCAGTGTGTCTGGAACTCACTTAAAGAAGTGAAGGTGATGATGACTGTTCAGCTGTTTCACAGATGGTACTAGAAACATGTATCCCAAAAATACGTCTGTTCCTCAGTTTGCTACTACTGCCCTGACATGATCACCAGATCTCACATCTGGGTCAGCTACAGGACCTGCCCCATCTCCCTGTGGACTGGTGCTATCAACAGCCTAGAATCTATATTAGGGACTCAGATCCACTGTATTTGCAATATGGTGAGTACACATGGAGATAATAAAGGACTGTTATTTTAAGTTAGACACAGTGTTATTTCATCTGTTCAGCAAATCCAAAGGTTGCTCCCCTTGAACTTTGGAGCCTGGAGCTCTATGTGCATCAGAGAGCAGGGAAACTCACCTTGTTGCCCTCAATGAATGAACTCAGACATCACAGGAACTCAGACATCACAGAATTTCAGCTTTTCTTTTGATTCTTGCTCCTGTTTACAATGAAGATGTGTCTCTGACTCCAGTCTTGGTCCAACCTGGTTGGTCACAGAGTGAAGTGCTGTTCAAAAGGCAAGGCAAGACAAGGGGCTGGGAATTCAGAAAGCATGACAGGTATTGAAAGCTGCACTGAACAGAGGGACTGAGGTTTCCCTTTACTGGGAACACAAAAGGAAGGAGCTCTGAGAGCAGACAAAGCATTCAAATTTTTAACTTACAGACTATAGATAAATTAGAATCTGTTTCTCATACATGTATTTTCCATCCTGCAGCTGATCAGCAGCATGTTCATACCGGATCAGCAGTTATGCTGCCAATCCTCCCATAGTACTCTGGGTGGAAGACTGAGCAGACTAGGTGTTGCATGCAAGATGAATTGCTCATACATGACAGAGCTCAGCAATGTAGCTTGGTGCAACGGCTTTATTTTATCCAAATGCAAAGCTGGAAGAAGGTCAGCCACCTTCTGCTGATCCCATTTCTCCCATTTTAAACCAGCCTGCCTTGAAAACAGGGAAGGGGTCAATCACATGAAGAGCAAGCCAAGAAAGAAGAGCAGATAGTAAGATGGATGAGTAACTAGTTGGACAATAGAGCCCAAAGAGTGGTGGTCAATGGTGCCAAGTCCAGCTGGAGATCCGTAACTAGTGGAGTTCCCCAGGGATCAGTGCTGGGTCTGGTCCTGTTCAACATCTTTATCAATGACATTGATGACGGGACAGAGTCTTCTCAGCAAGTCTGCTGAGAACACAAACCTGGGAGGACTGGCAGAGACACCTAAAGGCTATGCAGCCATCCAGCAAGATTTGGACAGACTGGAGAGTTGGGCAGAGCTGAACCTAATGAGGTTTAACAAGGATAACTGCAGAGTCCTGCACTTGGGGAAGAAGAATAGAGTATACCAGTAGAGACTGGGAAGTGATCTGCTAGAGAGCAGCCCTGTG
>VWZY01011189.1:0-25506 GCA_013399075.1 Chloroceryle aenea
AGTGATGCAAATGAAAACAATTGCCCACCATCAACTGACCAAAACCCAGCCAGTCCCTGAGCAGAGGTCTCCCAGACAACCTTCCCAATAGTTGTATTGCTGAGCATGATGTCATATGGTATGGAATATCAGTTTGGTCAGCTGTGGTCATCTTTTCCAGTTGTCTCCTCCCAGATTTTGTAGACTCGCAGCCTACGTGCTGTAGGGGTAGTATGAGAAGCAGAAAAGACCTTGGCTCCATGAGAACTGCTCAGCAGTATCATCCCTGTGTTATCAATGCTTCCAGTACAAACCCCAAGTGCAGACCCATACTAGCTACTAGGAAGAAAATTAACTCTACCGCAGACAAAACCAGCACACATGGTCACTATAGTGCCTACATATCAATCTAGACAGTTCAGAGAGAAATATTTGATTTCAGGTACAATGGAAAGCAATCCTAAAATGGAAGTCCTATTTATGTTGCTTCCAGCTGAAAAGATCCTCAATATAGCTGGTGAACGTTTGCAAATGTAGCTTTCCATCTATTGACACTTTTTTTCTTTTTTTTTTTCCCAACTGCACAGCAAGCTCAAAAGGTCCTGCAGTCACAGGATTTCCCAATATCTATTATATGATCTTTTAACCCTTTAGTCTAGCAAGTCAGACCAAAGTAAGTGGAGTCCTGCAGGACAAGAATGAATACACAAACAGAACTGTGCTCGGTTCCTTGTCCCAGATTAGTCTCTGCCTAGCTATAGTCATTGTAGCCAGTGGCACTGGTTTCTACTAGTGTCATCCAATTGTTTTAAGGAGAGAGAGAGGGGAAAGGTAGATCACCACTGAAAGTTATGTATCATCATAAGCATAGGTACAATATGTCAGAGAAGGAACAGCAAACTGGACATTTCCCATCTATGGCTGTTTCTCTAGATTGCTTCTTATAACTCCATTCCCAAATAGCAACAGTCTCAGTAGTATTAGTGACCTTTGGCAACAGCATTTCTATCTTTTGGAGCTGAATCGATTTTTTCTGGCTTCCATGTAGCAATTTGTCATCTTATTGACCCAGAGCCACAAAATGGGCAGTATCACTAGCAGCAGGGGACTTAGAGAGATTTTTTTAGGCCAACAAACTAGAGCATGAACTGGTACAGGTTTCAGTGAAAAAAGCATCTATGCTGCTCTCTAGAGTCAAGCAATTCTAGTGGACTGACAACCATGTTTGACAGGTGGTAGCATTGGTTGATTTATCTCAAGATTAATTTTTCAGCCACATTGCACTCCAAGGGCTTTTTTTTTTTTCATTTTGCAAAAATCTGAATAAATGCTTAGATGTTTGGAGAGCATGTTAACATAGTAACACACACAAGCACAGAACGTGTGAGAACTTAATTTAGCTGGTTTTCTAGCAATTGTTGAAACATTTCAGGGAATTCCTGTTGATCACTTGTACATGAACCATGTACATTGTACACATTTGTTGGTTGGTTGGTTGGTTTGGTTTTTTTTTTTTAAGGGATTAATTCATATTCATTTACCCTGTGGAATACAATAATTCTGACAGTAGTAAATGTTTGGAATCCTTTCATGGATTTACTCTCATAGTGCAATCCTCCCATATTCCTATTTAAAACTATGCAATGTACCAGCTTGCTAAAGGCTTGAAATGGATTGCTTTGAACTACATCCTGTGGAGGAGAGTCTACAGCCATCCAGCCAGGTGCCTAAGCCTGGATGATTTTAATCCTGCTGATATCTATTAGTCAGTAATTACAAATTAAGCTGATCTAAACCGGAACGTTTCTATAGCCTTGAGAAGACCTACACTGATGCCTCCCAGGAGAACACTGTTCCCTAAGTACTATTTGAAGGTTCTATTAGTATTATGTTAAAGGAAAATAAAGCTGTTTCTCACTATTTGTGAGAAAACTTTCTATTTACCTTTACAGTGTTGTAAAGAATAGTATGAGTCAAGGAAATCATAGCCTTGAGATAACTCCCCTGTATTCTTGCCATCACATCTTCAGTCCTAGGGTACACTTTCTTTCCTTCACAGCTCTGAAAGTTTTACTTTTATGTTAGCTATGCTTCAATGAGAAAATAATGTGGAACAATATGAACTCACTTTCAAAAGAATGGCTTATTCCAACAAAGTTTCTAGGTATGTGGATTTCTGTTGAGGACTTTTTGCCCAGAGCTTTACTTATCATATAAGGCTGGGTTCTGAAGTTTTTGTGTGTGGACTCAGATAAAGGAAGACAGAAAGAAAAGGACGTAGGGCCTGAGGATTACACAGAAAGCACCTGAAGTTTCATTTTAGTGTTAATATTCTCCTTTCTATTAGTCAGTAAAATTGCTGGAAGACTCAATATCAGAATCTGCTATATTTTTAAATCCCCAGTTTCATATTCTTTACTCAGTTTTACTTCTCTTGGACGTCTGCCTGAGGGTTCAAGAATTTTCTACTCCCTGCTATCCATTTTGTAACTCTTCTTTATGTTTTTAATATAGTTTTGTACTCCTTTGACATCAGTTCATTCCTGAAAAGCACAAACAAGCATCTGACACAGAATTTTAGCAAGGCACTCCAGGAAATCCCCAGAGCATGAAAGGGATATAATAGCTCTTATTTCCAAATCTGCTCATGCATAACAAGGGTTAGCACACACTCCCTCAGAGTATATTTGTCTTCAGTAAGGCAAGAAAGGAAAAGACTCCAGTGAATTTATTTAATAATTGATAGTGGAAATAGACTCTAATGAAATTTCCATCATCCAGAAACATGAACTCTACTTTATGTATACTGTCATTCATTTGTCTGCTAATAGCTGACTTGGCAGCTTCCTTGAATTCCCTACTTGGATACAGCCAATCCACTCCTCCTGTGATAAAGACCTGCTAATCCCAAGGGAACCAGAGAAGTGCTAGGGCTGTGTGCGCAGAGGCTGTATACCTTCACAGCAGCACAAAGAAGAAGCTGCTAGGGAAGCCCCATTAGAGGTGAACCCTGCTGTGGAAAAAAAAATAAATCAGAATGTTTCAAAGTGTATTTATCTCTTTCTTTGTACATCCTTTCGGGTTGGAGTTAGCAGGGGACTTAGAAACCCTACAGGCAAGCAGAGAACATACGTCTTACTTCTGTCCAAGCTTCCCACAGCTCTTTTACTCCCTACCATTTGCAGTTGGAAGATTTGTGGGCTGGAAAGCAGATATGTTGAGACAGAAACTCACAACTGTGGTGGCAAACTGATTTCTCCATAGTTTCCATCCTATATTCTTTCTATATCAAGTGGGAAGTCTTCTGTAGCTATGGTGTCTTTTTAAGGCACTGACAGGCACTGTATAAGTACCAAGCACTATGTTTCCATATAGCTTGTATGCTTCTACATCTTACTTTGAATAAAATGTGCATGTATTGTCTACCTGACATGAGAAAGTTGTAAAAGATATGCTTCTGACTGTAAACAATCAAAGGTTTGGAGATAATAATTTATATGGGGCTCTTAATGAAACAAATTTTACAAGAATTGCTGCTCTTGAATTTCCACATATAAAATTGTAAGACTTCCACTGCTGGTGGGGCTGAAAGGGCAGAAATCTATACCAAAGACAATACTTTACTCAAATAAAAATATATTTTTATTACTACTATAATATTTTTTACTCTGAATCAGATATTTCCCATCATTCATTAGTGTCCTGACTTTATAGAAATAAGTTAACTGAGAAGCACAAAAGAGAAAAACAGATCTGTTGTTTCCTAATAAAGCATTTCCTCTCTAATTTCAAGCCTTAAACACATCATCATCTTACTACATATACAGATTTTCCCTGATTTCAGTAGGATTAATATTACGCAGGTGTCTCCAGAACTAGCATCCTTTAAAGCAGTCACTGAAATACTTTCATAGGACTTATTCTAATGATAAATTTTGTATCAGCTTCGTTATACAAAAAGTAATTTCATGTGGTTTGCAACAGTGCAGCTGTAACTACAGAAACCCAATTTATGGAAAATATTTTATTCTCCAGCAGCAGATGTTCAATCCAAACTTTTTACACCTCCTTGGCCAGAGAGAGCTCCCAGCTCAGTTTAATATTCTATGACAGCTAAGCTCTTCCATGCCTGACTACACAAGGTTGCTATTGAAATAATTCTTTACCTGTTACCCTCAGTAATCAATAGTCTAATATTTACACTAAGTCAAACACCTCAGCTACTTATTGTAGATTTTATATTACCTGTATGTCAATGACAGGTACATGTGCATGTATAAATGTCATAAAATAATACTTTTTATAATCTCTGATCATTCAGTCAGTTTAATTAATTTGTATGCCAAAATAGGCAGGATTTTTTTTTTAATATCTCTTACTTCTTTTGAAGCACTTGCAAGATCAGAATGCAATGGGGAATATAAATATTTCTTTAGCTAGAATTAGGAACCCTAGAGGAGTATTCCATGTAGAAAATACACTGTCCAGCACTTACATCTACTGTATGTAATGTAATGTAACAATAATGTAATGTAACACATTCTTGTCAGGTTGGTAGCAAGCATCTTTAAGGTCAGAAGCAGAGAAAATTGGAAATGTGAGCATTATGAACAGAAAAGTGAAAACTTTAGTAATGCTTTAAAGAAATAAAACCACAGCCAGACGTTGCCTCCACTTAGTCATAGAACCCTATGTCGATTTGGCTGTCTCCTCTTTTCTTTTTTGTTGAGGTAATAGAAGTCTACTAAGTCTAGTTCCTTTATGCACAGGGCCACATTCTTTTTCTGTATGCTTTGTAATACAATATGCAATCAAGTAATGAACAAGCATTTACATTTGGATCATTACTGTGAACAAAGACATCTCTTAGGAAAAAAGTTACTGGAACGAGTATGCATACACCACAATATAAGCTATAAAATTAATAAGATACCTGTTGTGTAAAATTTGCCAGAGTTAGCCTTTGAGGTCGATAAATTCACTTGCAAAACTGAAGTGATGATAATGCTTTACTATAACTGCTAATAAAAACTGGCATAAAAAAAGGACTATAATATATGTCCCTTTGCAGAAAAACAGAACTGAAGAGAAAAAGATAAAAATGCAGTAAAACACATTTCAAAGGAAGAATATAAAAAATCTAAAGTATCAATCAGTTGCATATGAAAGAAAGCTAATATTTGGAAAGCAATTTAATTAGAATAAACTAACTTTCATCTAAAATACTGGTATGAGCGGTCGATGAATTACTGAAGTAGAAAGAAGAATAGTCTAGTATATATATTCAAAACAGTCAGTTAACAAAAACAGATTTTTATGATAGAAAACACTATTTACAATTGAACACGCCAAAACCAATTGTGTAAAGATATCTTCATACAATTGGAATAAGATACTTTCAACTTAATTCTGATTCATCTTTTATGTTACTAGGGAATCAAGAAAAAAAATCTTAACTTGTTGATCTATAAAGTTGTGAACAACTAGAGATCACATTCTGGTCCTGGGATGACAGACTCTAAACAATGAAGAACCACTTCAGTTCTGAATATAACTGGAAGCATGTAAGAGCCTTCTAGGGTGAATTTCATCAGAAAGAGGAATAAGACCCATTTCTTAACAGATATTACCATGGAGTAAGTTCAGTCTTAAAGGTTCTCATTTTGGTTTTCATCCTGCCACAGTTTCTGACCTAGGACTTTTCGTATTTTATTTTCATTTAAAAATGCTATTAGAAACAGCATGAAGATTTATGCTTGTATAAAACTTTAAAAGAAATAATGAATAATCTACCAGCTTGTTATTCTTATATAAAGATGTAACAGTGTATAATTTACAGTTATAATTTTACTATAAAATAGTTAAAATCAAATTATTAAACCCACTTTATTTTAATATATTTAGACAAATCTTTAATAAAAAAATAAACAGATAAAACCTAGTAATCATTTAAATTGTATGTATTTCTTTTTAATAAATCACATTCAGATCAGTCAGACATTCCTAACTCTAATCTTCTGTTTATTTTCTGAACAAGGATGATTTCATGATCTGGGACTATGTTAAATAAACACTAGTTTCACCATTATAGACAAGCATTTCCTGGCATTTCTTACAGAGAGAAATCATGTCTAGCCGTTTGTAACACTTTTTTAACATCTGGTCTGTCAACAATATAACCATTAACACAGGTTTACATTCAAAGCAATTTGTTACTTCAGCCCCTAACACTCATACATGACACTTTTTGAACAGATAGTCATAACTGACCATATTTGCACTTAGAAATAGCCAATTTTCACTAAAATACAGTAATGTAGTTTATATTGCAGCAGTTAATGTAATGCTTCTTTTTAACATTCAGGGCTGGTTTTAATGTTTGGATTTTGTGGGTTTTTTCACATATTAAGACTCTCTTAATAGCAGTAGTTCCATGGGGAAACTCTAGCATAATGTGTATCAGTTTTTATAATCCTGGATTCTTGACTTTGTCTTATAAAACATATTTACATTTGTTATGCATCAGGTACAAACTTCCCCTCTATAACGTTCAGTACTCTTTCAATAGTGTTCTCCATAAACTCAGGAGGAATAATGCAACCTTAACCAGCAATATCCCCAGCCACACACAATAAGGCAGATGGTTAAAACAAGCCCCTTATATTAATAGTTTTCCCAGGGCTAGGTAAACCTCACACAGTAAGGTTTGCACTTGCATTTTATAAACATTTGCGCATAAGTCATAGGCTTACTATCAAACAGCTGATACTAAAATACCTTTACACAGTAGTTTGAAATGTGCACGCAGAAAAAACCCTCTGGTTTTGAGATGTCCCATGTGAAGTCTACATGCCATACCAGATTTTTAATTCCAAATCACACCGAGTGCATTGGCAATTTAACTCTCCTATCAAAACTGAGGAAGTTGCAACCACACATCTTCCAGCAATTGGATAGTCATTCACCATTTTATGTTTTATGTTAGAGTTAGTATTTCTGTTTTATGAGTAAGTCAAAATACAGTGAAATAGTATTATTTATACATACTTAATAACAAAATACAGACTCACCACTGGTATTCATGGAAAATGACTTAATGCATTCAGTATGTCTCCGTGGCACAGCATTTCATTAGAAGCAGGAAAAGTGTTTGCAGGCCCAAATTTGAAGGATGAGAACTATCACTAAAAAAAAAAAGGAAAATAATTGTGTGTTAATATCTGCATTTGAAAGAGATAGGTACTTTACTTTGTAGATAGATATTTCTGAAAGAACAAAGATTTAAAAGCTAACTTCCAACAAGAAACAGGAAGCAGGAAACATTTACTTATATATTTTCTCTGCATACAGGATAATGGCAATAACAGATTGATTTTAATTGCAAATGCTATACTTAATGTGCATTTTAACATTCATGATGTTTCTAAATTAAAATTGTAATGTAAGTTATGAATTCTAACAGGAAGGTATGGAGTCAAAATTAGAAAGCATACAGTGGAAATCTTTAAGTTTGTGAGTGGAAACAATGTTATGAGACATGGTTTTATTACTGCCCTAACAAAAAAAAATGTGACATATCAAAATAATATATTTCATAGAGCAATTTACAGTAAACGGGTTTTTTAAATAATAATAATAAAAAAAAAGTAGCATTCAAAATTCCAGTCCGATATTTAAAAGGTATTTCAAATGTATATTTAAAATAACATAATGGAAACTATGATGGAATCACATTAAAATTGACATTTGTTGTATTTGAAAATCTTGAAAATTATTTTGAAAGTGATTTGTTCATTTATTTCCCTTACCATTTACATAGTCTGGCAGAGTGAGTATATTTATCATACTACACAATTCAGCAAAGATTACTACTTGCACAGAAGTAATATTTGTTTGAATGTAACTCAACTAAATTAATCACCTTAAATACTTCTGTGTTTATTATTTATTTATAATAATCTTTGAAAGATGATAATGAGATTCAGATTTCATAATCATTCTTCAAAAAGCGTGATTATGGAGAAGTACTATTCAAACATACATAGAATCATAACAGTAGGCTTTTTATTTCCTAATAATAAGCAAACTGTCTTTAATCACAACAAATGTTTGGAAAATTTATATTCTTCTACAAATAATTACATCCATATAAGCCAGTACTAATATTTCATTTCAAATAAGAACATTTATTACTTACTGTTCATCAATCTTTACTTGCTGTTTATAATTAATTATTTTCTAAAGCTAATGACTACTTTCATCTGGGTGGGAAGGGAAAAAAGTGATACCATACAACATCATTCTCTCATGAGAAATAAGAATTATTTCATTGAATAAACAAGCAGTTCATCATCTATTAATTTATTGATTATTTACTTGTCAATACTGAAGCATTACCCATAAATCTTCCAAAAAATAAAACTAAAGTAAAATTAAAATCAGAAGTTCATGTACTGAAAAAACGGGGGAGTTAATTTTTTTCTGAGATCTGCAGTGATATCAACTGAGATGGGAAGTTGAAAAATAGATTCCTATTTCACTCTCAAAATCTAGGTAGTAGAATTGTAAGAAGGAACCATTGAAAAATCATTTGTGTGGCAGAAATAACATTTGGGAGGGAGCAGGGAGTTCCCTGACATTTTAAAATTTGTTTTGAATAAATTCATTGGAACAGAAATTCTTTCAGTATTTTAAAACTCAACTAGCTTAATCTCCAAAACAAACAAACAAAAAAGCAAACAAAGAAACAAAAATTAAAATTAAAAAAAATCACACACAACCACCCAAGCTTATTTAATTTCATGGTTTCTATTCCAGATATTGACATTGAAAAGCTCATTTGAAAGTAGTTAGAATAGAGTTATATTTTTAAATCCTGCTTTATCTGCCCAATGAGCCTTTTATAGTTCATGCATACATTTGTCTATACCAAGTACTTTTCAGCAAAGCAGAATGTCAGTTAATACACCGAGAAGAAATTGTCTACTCAAAACTCACCCCTAGTGAGTCCACTAGTCCACTTCTACTAAATATTTTTATCTTAGTTTCCCTGGTATTCATGAGCCCCTCAGCCAGCACTGACTTGCTTCTATGGGTGTTTTGCTTACGAATTAACACTAAAGAGACCCCCTGAGTGGAGATATGACTGATTGTACATAAATAGTTCCATAAGCAGAGATAAATTAGACTACATTGGTTTGCTTTTTTGATTCTCCATCTGTTCAGATCTGTTTATTTTGCTGAAAGCAAAAAGCAACTTCCACCAGCAAAAGTGCTGTAGTTTAGAGAAGAAATTGGAAGACCACTGTTGCAAAAGTAGTGCATTTAAGCACCTCTGCAGGACGCATGCCCAAACAATGTATTAATAAGGTCTTAAGTTTCTGATGTGGAAACACAATCTGCCATTGTTGGAACTAAAATATTTTTTCTCTATGAGCTTTGGTTCCATAGTATAAAATAGCATTTCTTCAGCATTTTGACAGGACTGGATACACTTTTACACTGCAGAGGATCCTCCCTTTCACATATATTCCCCCACTGGATAAATGGTCTTCTTGAATTCTAATAAGAACATTTCAGAGTTTATCTGTGTTATTTTCCATTATCTAGGATAACTGGACAATGAAAATTCTTTTTTTGTGGTTCCCATGACAACCTTTTTCAGTTACTAATCCTGAACATATGGCTGGAGTAAAAGGATGTTCCAGGGAGGTGTAGCACCGGTTACAGGTAATCAGACTAACCTTGGGGATGTCCTTGGAAAAATTCTTCAACCAGTGGAGTGTCCTAAAGGCTTGGGATATTTCAAGCCTACTGATTAATGCAAAAATTTCTCCCACTTAGAGAGACATTTTATTCCTAAACTCTTTTCTACGTGCAAGAAATTGACATTGCTTCAGTTGTCTTCCAGAATAAACACAGCAGGCAGTCCAGTGCTAGGAATTTTTCAGAAGAGGTTGCAAAACCCCGCATGTTTCAGTAATTACTAATATAATTGTTGTCACATAAGACCTTGTTTAAAGATACAAGCAAGTCATGGTTTGCATAGAAAGGATATACATGAAATTGAGTTTGTCCTAAGTATGCAACAGGTGTCCTGGCCCTATGATTCTCTTATTTATAATCCTATGAGTCTGCAGTTCAAATGTATCATAAAGATATATATTTCTCATTGCAAGTATAGCAGCTATCATCTGGACTGCAAGGCCAAAGGGGAAATTTCTTAAAATACAAACTGTTAAGCTTGAAATAAAGAAACTTTGGTTTTAGACAAAAATTATATCAGACCAGTATCCTCACTCAGTGATTCAGGCATCTAATGCTGATCAACTAGTTACATAAGCTTATCTGTTTCTAGAGGATTTGATGATTTAGTGTGTGGGTGAAAGAGGATCTGAAGTTTAATTTTCCCCAAAACACAGTACTCTTAAGAAAACATTATATCCACTCTTTAACTGTGTGTTGATGGAAAATAAATACTCCTTCCCCCCTCCCCCCTTACTGTCAGGTTATATTCTAGTTGATGATCAGCATTTGTAATTCACTGTGAGATCATTGTCAATAAAAACATTTAGCATCTTGGGACTTGGCTCTGAAGTAGTGAAAGCTCTGAATTATTATTGAATTAAATGACTGTCCTCGCATTGTGATGGAATATCTGAATACACAGCACATTCCTGCAATCAGCATTGCATTAAATCGTTCAAACAGCAGACACAAAAGAATTGTAAATAGAAAACTTTAGCTGAGAATACAATCACTTGTGTTAGTTACTTTTTGCCTCTTATATTCTTTATTTTTCTAAATGAAGAGGGAGTGAGTCTAAAACACAATGTTCTTGCTCTATATTTTTGTTGCAGAAGTAAAACTGCAAAACACTTCTCTGAAAAAAAGTTTGGAACCCCATTTACAAAGATGAGCATAAGCAATGGAAAGAATCAGAGCACGTGACTGTCTGCATAGCCAGGACTAGCTATGATAGTGCAAGATGCCCTTCTAAATCTGTTTTTAATGTATTTAACTAAAAAGAATTAATAAAATACATAAAAATACCTCTATTTTGTTAAAAGTAAGAAATGATAAGTAGTTAGCATTAGTATATATACTTCTCAATGCATATAAAACATAGAACGCTTTCCTGTGACTTTAATTTTCACCTTGCTTAAGAGAAAATAGAAGTTGCTTTTATCATCTTTGAATGTGGTATATTCAGTGTTTACGTATACATAGCCAGTGCCAGTGGTATAAGGTTAACAGAGAGCACTGTTAGGTTATACTAGCCTATTGCAGAATATTACCACTTTAAAAGTATTATGAACTAAATCTATTCTGACATTTTCATTTAACCACCTCGACCTCCAGACATGTTAGATACTATGGATTACCCTTACCACTTGGCTAAAACAAAATCAAGGCAGAAGGTCTCTGTTAGCATCCAAAGCCAGCTCATGTCCATACATACCAATTGTCTACACCTAAATTTCAACACAAACCTATGTTTAGTTGAACAATGTACTTGATATAACTGCAGCTGAATGGGTCCCTTATTTACACAGCACTCATAGGATGTGATAATTAGAAACATTATTTATTTCTATATAAGCTCTTTGAAGTTAATATATGTACCAGAAAAATCTGAAAACTTTTTCCTGTGCAGTGTCAATTCTAAAGTTTGAAGAACAGAGGACTATGCAGTTGAGTATGATTGAAAAGAACACTCCAACTTTTGCTTCCCTGACTCACAATACTTTTAAAAATGTATTTCTTTTATGCTTGGTAATCTTTAACTCTTCAGATTATAGGAAAATTTTTTAATTTATCCAGACTGTATGAAGCTATGTCTTCCTGAATCCACAGAAAGTATAAGCAATAGCCAAGGGAGTAAACTATTCCTATTCACTTCAACAGATGCTGCACAGAGGCCAGTGGTAATAATTAATATGGCATTGTTCATATTGGAAAAAATAAAAAGAAAATATTGCAGAGAACTACAAATAGAGAACTACAAAAAGATCATCCAAGATTAAAACACACAGAACATCAGACTTTTCTAGTTTACAGTTAATTTGAAAACTGATGGCATCATATTTTTTTTATTTATTTAAAACTTCCCTACTCATAGTGTTGCCTTTTAAGGTGTAAATATAACGTAACAGCATCTGAATGCCTTGTCATTTACATCCAGTCTTAAGACAATACAATCACAAATAGTATTCTATGTATATTTTAAAAGTATTTATTTGGTATGTTTAGCTAATCTTTTTCACCCTCCTGTCTGGTCAGAAAGGTCACCACCGTGCAACTGTCTTTTTCCTACCATCAGTACAGAAAGAATTTGGAAGAGTTATAGCTTTATATTTTCTTTTGTGACTAAAAAAAAATACATCCAATTGTAAATTATTTCTTTCTATGATGCAGAATTTAGACTGCTTACTACATACAGACAGTGAACCAAGAATATTAATATAAGACATATCAGAGTGTATATATAATTTGCAAGAAAATTAAGGGTCTAGAGGGGGATCAGAGTCCTTGAGGATATAATTCTATTTTTTCAATTGAAAAAGTAGAAAACCAAAATTTAACTCAGGACATCATATGAAGACTAATGATCAGACTAGGAATATATTTATAAACTGACATAAAAACCAGTTTGAGCAAATTGTTGAATATGTACAGGAACATACTGAAGTTACATACCTAAAAAGACTCTAGGAGCAATGGTACCTCTGATATCTCAGTGTTGACCCCCAGGATACAAGGACAATATCCTGTTTGCTCTGTGCCATCACGGTGAAAACATAATATAAACTATTATTTTCTTGAAGATAATTACTCTTGTTATAGATATACTATTCTAGATTGAACAGTGGTCTTATATTTTTATGACTATTTTGTACTATTTTCCTTATGTTCTATTTCTGCATCTCTCTTGCATATATCCTGGCATAATATAGCATCACGAATTCTTGGGGACAGATATTCAGCCATATAACAACTTTCTTATGCTCTTGTAGATAGGAAGAAGTAAATCACTCTAGCAGGGAAGCTACAGCTTATTCCTGTTGCAGAAATTCTTGAGTAGGATAAAAGCCAGACAAGTACCCATCCTACAAGAATTAAAAATAGCACACATGAATAGACCATTCCAGAGCAACTTGCCAAGGGAAGTGTTTTTCCATACTACTTTGTACGTGGAGGCTCCATATGCTAATTAGATCTGTATTACATATTACAGATATGATCAGCTGAACCAGGATGAAAAACTGTGTTTTGAAAACTGAAGTAAAAAATTGATTCCAAATTTACCATTCTTTCTGTGATGTCATTGATGCATATACACTGCACTGAATTTCTGGTATCATCAGTGAGTTTTAGTTCATTTTTAATCACTTCAGTGAAATAGGATTTCATAAATAAAAGACCCATGACTATCTTCTGAACTGAAATACTTCTTAATACCTTAACATGAAAATTTATCAGGGAAGAAAAACTTAATTCAAAATTTCATTTGGTTCTACTTTTCATTTATTTTTGCTCACATTTAATTTTATTTTATATTGTAATCAACATTTCATTGTCACCTACAACATCTCTAAAATATATATTCATCAGTTCTTCAAGGACTACCAGTCTGTAAGTTATTTGGTACTAAGTCTTTTTTAATTCTGCCACTTCAGTCAAACTGGATAATATCAGAGGCCAATATGAGAATCAAGAAAGAAAAAGAAACCAAACAATAATCCAACAGAACTGCAAAAAGAAATCTGATCCCCCTGTAAAAATTGTCAAAATGTCTATTTACCTGAACAAAGCCAGAATTTAATATTTTCTGCATGGCATAATAAATTTTTGAACCTTGTTGGCCAAATACATAGAAAGCATATCTCATTCTCTATTAATGTCTTATCAAAGTATTAATGGGAATGGGAATAGATCTTAAATTTCTGAAAAGTTAGCCACCATATTCCTCAATGAACAAGACTTGCTGTACCTTTCGGGGATAAATATTTCATCAATAGTTTGTGTTGACTTTAAATAAAGTGGAACAGAATTAAGAATAACTTGTGCAGAATTATTTTCTCAAGCTTTTTTACATTATTGATGGAAGATCCGTAACTAAAGCATGGAAGACTCCTGTTAAGTCCTTGATACAACATCTAAGAATATTGGAAAAACTTCAATGCAGATTTAATTAAAAAATAAGATTCTCTAGGACAGGGTGTTACTGAATATTCCTATTATAAATTAGAAGAGCTGTCAGACTTGTCTCTGTTGTTGGTTTGAATCGTCAGGAAAGAGATATTTCTGATTAGGATGTCACTGTCCTTTTGAGGAGCTGGAGCAAAAGATCCTGTTCCAAAATGTATTTCTATGTTAGTTAGTCCAGTTGTTTATACAGTGCTTTCATATATAGTTATTAATGTTAATCTTCCATGAAATTTTCATGATTAGACAGGAATTTCTCTGAAAACAAATCTGTATTTGGTTAGAATGTGAAAATGCTTAATTACCTGGATGAGTTTTCATTTCAAGCTGCACTAGAATCTGGCCATGACTGTTATATGAATCTCCTTAAGGCATGAGTGGAACTTTGTACTGAAGCTGCTTGAAACCATTTGAAAACCACTTAAAATTCTTAATGAAGCAAGGAGCTGAAAACACACAAACCATGATGGTCATAGGTGCAAATCCTCAGGCTTTGAATATGGCCATGCTTGTCAGAGGAGTTTCACAAGTTACATATTTTTAATGGAAATGCAAAATTCTTTTGCGTATGGGGTCAGGAAAGTGCAGTGTCTGCCCACATAATATAAAACTAACGTCTTTTGTAATGAGATTTTGCTTCGATGAGAGACAGCATCTTCAGAAGACAGAGCAAATCTTTTTAGTAGGCAAGTCTGTATTTTCTGTTTCCTTATATTTTCCACATGTAAACATATGTAACTTCTCTGTGTACTGTAAATATTTGTTTCTTCTTGGAAAATCTGCAGTCATGACATAATTCAGATTTGTAATTGTTTTTCAAACCTCTTAATGATGACAAGTGGGGTTCTTTTCCAATTTTGTAATTAAGTAAATAATTATATTTTATAATTTGTGTTATCTGAATTTATAAACTATGGATCCAAAGCCTGTCTTAGGACTATCTTGTGCTTCTTCTCCATCTCTAATTCCACTCAAAATGTTATGTTCTACACAATCATAGAAGAAAAAGCAATGATATCATGATTTTACTCAGAAAACTTTGCAATACTTCAATATGAAGTTATTCTATATTGGCTTATTGTTAAAAGTTTTAGACTGTCATGAAATTATAACCTTGTGATGAAGCTACTGATAGAGAAGGAGCATTTCTGAAAATTTATATTCCACTCAACATAGAGCTTTCCTTCTATTTCTTCTAAAGTTTTAAGCAGTTATGGAGATATGACACATTTACATCAAGCAAGCTTAGTGTATAGGCCAAGTAGCACTAGAGGACAGTAGATATTGCTGTTTATGATGTACTAAATCTAAGAAAGTGAACACATTTGGAGCCTTTTTGATGATTAATGATCCTTGTCATTCTCAGTTAGAACAGTGCTACATAGATTAAGGAGAGTAGTATATTTTTATTTTCTCAGGTCCTTCCAGTAAGGAAAAGATATTTCCTTTTCAAAAGAGAAGCAGCAAAGGAGTGGCAGCAGGAATACAGCGAGATACAAGCTGCAAATGTTGCACTTGCTGTAGAAAGAATATACAAAAAAGTATACACCGAAGCAGACTTCTACCATTTTGAGACAACAAGCAAAACAGGCACTTATGTGAAGATGCCTTCTTCATAAATGCAGGAAATGTAGAATGAGATGAGGAATGGATTTCTTTTAGAATAGCATTTACCACATCTATTTGGAAGGAAAGCATGTTTTCCCATAACTGAAACGTTTTATTTCAAATGAGCAGAATAGGGAGACCAAGGACCTGCAGCTCTTTTATGAAGGTCTGTTAGGTAAAACACTATATATATGTCTGATTATTAAGGAGTAAAGGTCAGGCTTTGAACCACCTTCTGACTTTTCTCCCAAAGGTAAAAATACAACCTACCTCAACTGATAGAAAAGCTTTTCAATCATGATACTCATTTATTTCTTCTAAGCCTGTAATATTGTCTTCAAATCAATAAACCTATATTTAGCATCCTAAGAGTAGAGGACAAAATGTGTGTTTACTGGAAAAAGAGTTGCATATAAATGCTTAACTAAAAGTGGCAATCAGTTGCATTCAAACTAGCATAAAGATAATACATATTCAGGAGCATGAGCATATTTCTTTGCAGAATGACCTTACTACGTTGGCTTGGCATTACAGGTAATTTCGGATATGATACTATGACTCTAATGGCACATAGGTACTATTACAGTTCTTGACAAATTTCCAATATATGAGAAAAATAACATTTAATAAGTCTCTATTGCTTGCCCGTTAGCTGCTACTGCTAGCAAATATTCTTATTGTATAATAGAAAATGTAACAGAACTATCATTTTTTAAAAAATTAGCAGCACTGTTTGTGACAGATTTGTTAATAATTTAAACGGCAGCTGTTCTTAAGTACTGTATTACCCACTTGTTCATATATTATTTTTTAAAATATCTACATATTCCATAGGTAAGATTATCTGACTGGGAAATAACTTATGAACTAAAAGAGCAATTCAAAATACATAAGATGTGTCTAGTAATTTAAAAGATACTATTCTGAGTAAAAGAAACCTAAAAAAATCTACAATACAATTCTCTATATTCCAAAATTTCTAAGCATATCCACTTTAGATCCCACAAATCAGCAGCTTCATACCATGGTATCTGACACTTCTGCAGATCTGCAGTTTGCTTTAATCTTCAAGAAGAAAACGTATAAGTCCTTGCTGTGCGTCAGGGGAATTAATCTGTAACTAGTCTGTGTTAGGAGTAGCTCTCCTCTATTTATTCCAGTCTAAATGGTGTCATGGTTTTAGCTACTTGTATGCCCATACCTGTAGAAAGGGCAGCTGTGGACTTGGAGAAGCTGCCCTTCTAAATCATACATAACCTGAAGCTTGTAAATAACAGCAGATGTTCCACAGCACTTCCAAAGATGGTAGACATGAGAAGAACTTTATTCTCATTTTTAAAATTATTTTAATTTTTTTCTAGTCATCTAAAAAGGATGCTTCAATCTGAAAAGGAATGATATTGCATAATGCAATGCAGTCTCATTTAATCATCACTGACTGATGAGAAGTAGATGAAAATAACCATTGGATTTGTCATTAATACCATAGCAAAGAATAAAAACAATCCCTTGAATTTATAAAGAGTATTGGAAGGGATGGGAAAGTTGCCTGAACAGCAGATTTTAGAAGTTCATTCCATTGCAAAAGGAATGTTAAAGTTGAAAGAATCTTGATGTCATTAAGTCCCATCTGCTTCTATTGCAGAGAAACACAGCAAATAATCTGTTTACTAAACTTACAAAATTATGACTTAAACATAATTAGAGGGTCTGGACCAACTGCTTGAAAGGCCGTATCAAAATCTGACTTCAAACACTGATGCCTTTTTCTAATTTCCAGCTCAGATGTGTCCTGAGCCATTAACATTCATTTTTCCACTGCTGGTGGTGACTTTGGTTCAAGTTTTTCTTATCTCATTCCCATATGTTTCCATATGGGACTTGTCTGACTCCTTCACCTTTACTTCTTAAGACTACAGAACAATTTTTCTTAGCAAGATAGGCCCCTCATTTTCTTGGCTACACCTCTTTGCACCTGTGCTGATTTCAGTTTAATTTTCTGGAACATGAGTACCCAGAATGGTACTTAGCATTTCAGATTAAGTATCAACAGTGTCTTGTAAAGTAGCATTCATATCTACCTTATGACATGCATTTTAGAATCTGTTTTGTCTTTCACACAGCTTGTTTCGTAGTTAGCTGACAGATTTGAGTATCATCATCATCAGTTCATGCTAGAAGATATTATTCCTTCTGGAGAGCATGCACAAACCTACTTTATGGATCTAAAAGCTGTTCCAATGTCAAAAAATCCACTTTCAAACGCCAGTCATTTTATAGGTTAGTATTGTACCAGTACACATTTGTAAATAGTTCTCCAGTGGCATTTAGATATCTTTTTATATGAGGGTTTAGTAATTATAGCACACTTCTTTACATTGTCCTATCTACTTCACTGATCAATACAGGAAGCTTCATAAATGTAGATAAGGTATTTTCCAGACATTTTGTAATTAGCATTGCAAGATGAGCTATCATAATTGCTTCCTTGACAGTAGTTTCTCATAATTTATAATATCCTGATATATAATGCATACCCTGTAATGCATTTCAACCAATCTGTAACTATCACAATCATCTTGGAACAGTGTCACAGTAGGAGCTGCTTTTAAGTCTACGGTAAATGTTCTGTTTCAGAAATCTGTTCTATTGCAGTGGGTCACATTGTTTCATAGGCAGGCCTGCATAAGACTTACAGGATTTCACTAAATAACTTGTTTGTCCCTGGCAGGTTTCAGTACTTAAAGTATTTAGTAATGAAGATACTTGTGACGATGAGAATCTGTATTTACTAGCAATTTCTAAGGATGTACTCACACTAAATGATTGAAATTATGGTATCAATTATTTTTTTAGAAGTTTTTTGTAGATCATGTACAAAAACCTCACAAATGTGCAGAACTCATACATTTCACCAAACATAATTTCATTCTTGTCAAATATTGTATAAATATGACATAAAGAATTCTCTTATGCCAACCACCATGATACACAGATCTTCAAGAGTAATTTATGTTTTGGAAGCAGCAGCCTGAAGAACTCAATACTTACTTTCCTAGGCCAAAGAAAATAGGCAGTCAAACACTCTCGTGCTGCATCTCCTTGGAAAATGTATACAACTTTTTTCTCATTACTAGAACCGCTGTGGACAGAAGTTCCATTCCAGACAGGACTGTGAAAGATTGGAATGTTGCTTTGGAGGGGGGAGGGAAGAAGAAAGAAGAAAAAAAAGCAGCTGGAAAACTTATATTTTCTGGGAAGAAAAGTCTTACTCAAAATTTTCATCAGTCTATCTAAAAAACTCCCCTTGTATTTTAACAGGTTTTCATGCTTCATTCTGTGGTATTTTTGTATTCTCATCCTTCTGGTCAGAAAAATTAGGACTCACAGTAACCATTTATCATCAGAGAAAAACTACTCTATGATTTGATCTAGAAGGGATCTGGAAGGGAAATTTCCCTTGCTGAAATTGCCTAGGTCAAGGTGTTCTAAAGATGTAATATTAAATAATTACTTCGTGTCTCAGATGCGTAATAAGCTAAATAGCTCTATCAATCTGAGCTTTATTTGAGAAGAACAGATACAACTGTTTTGACTTGTTTCTCTGAAACATTTTTCTTATCTCTTTATCCTACTTTAAATCATAAACCTTTTCAATGTGAAAACAGAAAAGATTGATCATGCTTTGAAGTATTTGCTATCTTTAAAATCTCTCAAATTTGCAGTCGAACTAAACAAAGCGATAGAACTTCTATGTGAAATCAATTTATTTCAATTAAGGATGCCTCTGTTTCACATAAAGGTTGATGTATTTGTGATTGAATTTGCTGACTGGGTATTTATATATGCTTTGTCAGCACACATGAATGGCTCGTGCATACAGACAACCTGAAGCTTCTCTCTTTTAACTATCACCAGTCTTCCTACTCCTGAGTGGCTGCAATTTGTACTAGCTGATCTTGGGTTCATCCATCTGTATCTAGAATCTTCCCTCCACTTTTAAATGTAGCAAAGGAGACAAACAGTATATCTAAGAGTACGGTTCTGCTGTACAAAACTGAAGTCAAAACATATTTTAAAGAAAGCAAAAATGACACTGCATAGGAAAAATGTAAAATTAGTCAATGGTGTGGTGTCAATAACATGAGAAAAAACTGCTAGCTATGGCATAAAAGTCTTGATTAAAAAAAAAAAAATTCCTTACAGTCTCAGTTTGTGTGTGACTGCATGTCTGTCTTACAGACATCTCTCTCTCTCTCAGCCCTGCAGCATCAGTTTCAGCAGTGTCTCCCTCAATCAACAATATTTTTCTGAAAATTCCCACCAACCTAGCACCTTATCACAGAGATAAGATGAAAGTTGCTCCTCTTGAAGAGCATTGAGGGAGCTGCTCCATCATTCGAGTAAAGGTTAAAGAGTTAGAAGAAATTTAAAGAAACATCCTTCTCCCAACTATGAGACTCGGATTATTTTGAGGATTTGGCAGAAAAATCATACCTTTAGATTCCACACAGGAAATTACTGTACTTCATGTTAAAGCAAACTAAAAAATCTTTTCAGTTTCAGTGACTTCTTCTGACTGTTTTCTTTATTCCACAATATACACCATGTTTATTTTGAAATAAGACTTAATATATTTTAGATGGTTTATTATTTTTCATTGGCCTTCTTTTGACAAGAAAATAAATGCTCTCACTCTGGTTTTGTGCAACATTTAAATAAAATAACATTCATTTACATTAATATTCTTCTTGCAAACTCCTGTATTTATTTCTTTAGTATTGTGTTGCATTTTTTAAGCCTCTTTCCTTCAAGCATCTCTACAATTGCTTGCTCTTGAAAATATTTTTAGTTCTATTTGAAGATGTTATAATCTAGAGTCTCTATATTGAATTAAGTGATCTTATAATTAATAAAATCTTATTACAATGGCCTTTAAAAAACAGTATATATTAAAGGATTTATAGTGAAAAAGAAATATTTAATTTTAAGCAAGAACAATAAAGACACAGTAGTTTGGTCTCTGATTTTCTTCAACTTCTGTAGCAAAATAATTGAGAAGCTAATTTCCATTTTTGTCATTTAATTCCTCCTCAAATATGCCTTTGGGGTCGTTTTTAGGCACCAGGGTAGGTGTGAAGGTGGACAGAGACAGGCAGATGTTAAATAGGATTTCCTTCTGTTTCTGAGTAGTAATATGGTCAGTCTTAAAGGATTATAAATTCCATTTAATTTACTAACACTACTAGAGTGAGTTTTTAAAACTCTTCTAGTGTTGTTCTCTTTCTCTATAGGCTTTTACATTTAATGACTATGTAAACTGAGTCAGATATATTTCATAAAAAGTACAAAGTATTTTTTAAAAGCCGCAGCTACCAGATGCAAGCAGTTAATCATGCTGGTATTAAAAATCATTCTTGATGAAATAAAAATTGCTATCTGGCTACATTTCAGACATGAATAGTAATTGAGGAGCTAAAGGTGATTGCCTTAGTGAAAGCTATTTATATAAATATATTACAAAACTAATATTCAGCAAGTAGTTATTACTTCCTCAAATATTGTAAGCATTACCTGATAATGTAAAAATGTAGTTACAGAAAAACATACACTGAAAAGTAACTCTTGTATGTATAAAATAAACAGATCATTATGTGTGTCATATGAAATCATTGTGTAATGCACATTTTCCATTGAGTTACTGCTAGTCTGAGCTGGTGCATTTTTAGACAGATCAATTAACAGTGGATCTTTTTCCACATAAAGATATATTTTGCTTTATTCCTACTACACTAGAGGCTATTTAAATTTGAGCCTTAATCAGAGAATTCAATCGGGGCACTCAGTCTTCATCAAAACTAAGTGGCATGGAAGCAATGTAAGAGTAGGTTGCAGTCAGGATACTTATCTGCCTTGGAAGTCAGTGGCAATACCAAATACATTTTAGAAATGTTTTCATCCAAGTTCTGATGTGGCTTAAATGTCCAGAATTCACAGAGAGAAGCCAAATCACACATTCTAGTTTATAATGTAGTTAGAGACTGGTCTACCCCAAATTTTGGAGAGCCTGCACTATGTCCCACATTGCCTGAAAAGGGCTGTTGTGGAGCATCCCAACCACAGAAGCACCACAAGGCTTGCAAGCAACTCCTCTTCCATGACAATATCATTTGGAGGAAATCTGGTCATCTGCAAGCTTCAAGAGAGAGAGACAGAAGGCAGGTGCATATATACTCATATTTCTGTTGCTAAGCACTTGGCATAGTCCATTTAATAAGTAGTGACTGTTTCTGACATTTTAAATAATTATCTGAGATATGAAGCAGTGTCAAACCATCCAGCATAAGTACTTTGATATGAAGAATGTAGAGCACATCTAGATTTCTAAGTAAAATGACTCAGCACATAAAAAAAAAAAAGTTTATCAACAACCATAACAGTAGACTTCCTTGTTATTGTCTAAAGCAGAGAAATAAAATAACAGAATAAAGTGCAACAGAATCCTAAAAATGAGTAAAACTTTTACCAAACCATACTTTCCCATGTCTCCCTACTGTTAAACATAGAAGAGTTATAAGCAGCTGCAAACAAAACAAACTTTCACATCCACTGGGCAGTCAAGCAGATTCTCAGCTATCAGAATAATATTTAAAAAAAACCCAACAACTAGTGTAAAGAGGAAAAAATATCCAAATTTTCACAGTCTGAACTCCTTCTCCTTTTCAAAGGAGACTGTTAAATGGCAAAGGCAATGAGCTGCTGAAGGGTTAAACAGAACTAAAGGATGTCAACATACAGTCACATATGCTTATATATTTTCAGCTCAAACCATCTGTTGTTCATATGTGGAAGCTGCTAAATATGACATTGAATCACAGCAGAAATTCTTGGGGACAGGATATTTCCTGTTCAAGACCAACCTGTCAGAAGAGGGTCAAGCTGTACAACAAATAAGGAAAATATAATCCGCAGCATATTTAAAAATTAAAGACACCAGAACGAAACAAGAACAGTCAGATGATTTTACCAGTTAAGTACCAATCACTAAACTGTCATTATTTAATTGTAGTGAGGTGTTCAGGCAAGCCTCAGCTTTCTACCTTATTCATGAAAATACCACTTCTTATTATTTTCTAAGTTTTAGACACAATACTATAAGATCTTTCCACCTAGGTGATATTTTTTAACTTTCAAAATTGTCTATACTGTTAGTAGGGATGTAATTTTAAAGCTTTTGCTAGCATCTTGCACTTTGCGCTAGCATATATGTGATTTTGAGAGGCTAAGTACTGTTATTAGTTTTATTAACATGTCTCCAGCTGTTCCAGAAGAAGGATCAGTATATACTTTTGTTCTAAAATTCTCACTCCAGTTAAGGTTTAGGACTTGGTCTGACAGCTGAAGAACTATCAAGGAAATTGTTTCTAACTCCTTTTCATCTAACAGATAAGAAAATTTATTAGTGCAACTGATTTGCAAGATAATTTTAATTTCTTTTTTTCAGCAGCATGGAAAGCATTAGAGGACAATTTCCTGTGCCACCATTGTTGCTTGTCAGTACCATGACCAGTTTTCTCACATTGGCAGAAAGCACAGATGTTACGCTGTCCCTTAGGGGATATTCTGTCCATGTAAGAGGCAAAATTTCAATCTATTTTGACTGTGTAGAAGAGTCTCCTTGTATTTCCTGAGGGTGTGAGTAAAGCCGAATACTTCTGGCAGATGAGAGTTACAAAGGAAAAATAATAAATAAACACATTAAGTAGTGCTGGACAATACAAGACAGCCCCGTGTGACTTAGAAAAAGAAGAATGTAGACAGTTAATCACATTTTGTATTTTACTTCATGACAATCACAGACATGCAGTATTCTGCTCTAGCACAGGCACAAAAGTATGAGTTGCTTGGGACTAGAAGGAATTATATACATAATTTAATATTTACTAGGAAAATATAAATTTGGCCTTCTCTAAATTAAGTACACACAAGCTCTCACAAAATTAGGTACCTGAATAGGTCATTTCAAGAATACATTTTAGTTTCACACCCAGAGCCTTTCAAGAAGCTAGAAAGAACGCTGGCATGTGAAAAGAGCTATGCGTCAGATCACAGAATCGCACAATTATTGAGGCTGGAAAAGTCCTCTGAGATCATCGAGTCCAGCCTATGACCTCACACCACGACATCAGCTAAATCTTGCCACTAAGTGCACCATTCAGGGTTTTCTTAAAAACCTCTAGTGATGGTGACTCCACCGCCTCCCTGGGCAGTCTATTCCATTGTTCTATCACCCTTTCTGTGAGGAATTGCTTCCTCATGTCCAATTTAAACCTCCCCTGGCGCAGCTTCAGGCCATGCCCTCTCATCCTGTCACTGGCTGCCTGGGAGAAGAGCCCAACCCCCACCTGACTACAACTTCCCTTCAGGTAGTTGTAGAGAGTGATGAGGTCCCCCCTGGAGTCTCCTCCAGGCTGAACAACCTCAGCTGCCTCAGCCTTTCCTCACAAGACTTTCCTCCAGTCCCTTCACCAGCCTCATCGCTCTCCTCTGGACNTCCTCTGGACCTGCTCCAGCACCTCAATATCCTTCCTGAAGTGAGGGGCCCAGAACTGCACCCACTACTTGAGGGGAGGCATCACCAGTGCTGAGAACAGGGGCAGAATTACATCCCTAGACCTGCTGGCCACACTATTCCTGATACAAGCCAAGATGCCATTGGCCTTCTGTGCCACCTGGGCACACTGCTGGCTCATGTTCAGCTGGCTGTCAGTCAGTACTTCCAGGTCCCTCTCTGTGGGGCCAGTCTCCAGCCACTCATCATCCAGTCTATAGCGATACATGGGGTTATTGTGACCAAAGTGTAGAACCCTGCAACTGGCCTTGCTGAATCTCATAGTACTGGCTTCAGCCTATTGACCCAGCCTGTCCAATTCATTGGGTTTTGTTTGGTTTGGGGTTTTTTTTGTTTGGTTTGGGGTTTTTGTCAATTTTGTTGTTGTTGTTGTTGGGTTGGGGTTTTTTTTGGGGGGGTGGTATTTTCTCCTCAGGATCAGTATAGCTTTAGTCTACAGTGTGGGCAGAATATAGTGGTCTTGGTCTTCTGGCATACTTTGATTTCAAATGATATACACCACTATCTTTACAAAACTTAATGATACAGATGATACAAGTCCAAAGCATTCTTAGCTGCAAACTGGAACGGAGCCCATACACTGGACTGGAGCTCTCCATTTATAGCCAAAAAATGATGATACTGACTCTTTGTATGGATGGGAAATACAGGCAATAACAAAACAGAAAAAAAAAAAAAAAAGTAACATATGAATTTTGCTTCAGGGAATAGGATAGGATTAGTGAGATGGATAGGGTGCAAAAGTCCTTTAGCAAATAATTGTACTCCTACCTTCATTTATCCACTATCTAGCATATTGCATCAAAACATAACCCATGTAATATTTGTGCAGGAATATGTCTAAAGGTCACATTCTAGTCCTCAAGTGTTACATATTGTTCCTAGCATTTTTGAACAGCAACAGCACTGTATAGCAGTATACAGGGTCCCTAGATCATATCTGGATCTATATAAGTGTTTTATCAAGTACTATCATATTAATTGAATACACAACTTCACTAATAAATTATTGCCAGAGATGCTACACAATGCTGTATGCATGACCTCCATTAATACTTAATTATAAAATAATGTGTAAT
>VWZY01011189.1:26483-64775 GCA_013399075.1 Chloroceryle aenea
TTATAAATATTCCCTCTATTTTTTAATATATTTTTTAAATTCTCACTGAAGTCTTCTAAATAAAGCAAAATGTTCATGCTTCATATCACTACTATAAAGGTTAGCGGGCAGAATTAAAATGGACAGATCTAGCATTAAGGACAAGGAAATCCTCAATGCACTAGCATGAAGGACAAAAAAAAATATCCTGTCTCTGTTAGGGCTTAAGTAGCGCTTTTCATCCCTCTTCATGATGAGCATTCTTTGTAAACCACTAGTTGCACAGCACCTAACACTCTGTACTTCCCGAAACAGGAATGTGTCCTCTGGTATGGATGCTTTCCTGAACATTATGACAGGATTTAGTTACAGACGCTTTTTCCTGCAGAGGATTACTTTTTTTTTAATCTAATTCTCAAGACTTACAAGGTGTATAAGTGCTTCACAGGAAAAATAGAGAAGATTGGTTTCAGTAAGTTGAGTCAGACTTATATATCTTTTCAAAAGTCTATGCAGTTTACACAGGACAAATTGGTAAATGTGGCCTTTGCTATGAAAAATAACCCTGTTACCAAAATGACCTTCATATCTTCTGAAGTGAATCAATACCTGGTGTGATAACTCAGAAGTGGCAAAAGCAGTGCCATTCAACTGGGATTTCACTAGGATTGTGTAATAGGGGCTAAGGGTCTATCTACAGTCATTATAGTTTGACCGTTAAAAATTTGCCTTTAGTTTGGCTTCTGTTTGTATGAAATTCATCCTTGTCCAGCTGTTCAAAACAGAGACATATCATGTGAGGTATTTGTACAGAGATAACTTCTATTGTTCAGGTTTAGAGAAGATTCTCCCCCTATCTAATAGTAATGTTTGGGTCCTGAGTAGAGAAAGTGGAAAGAAAAATAGGGCAAGAAGCTATGATAAGCCATCAGAACAGAAAAACCATAAAACATAGTCTAATGTGATGATGATCAAAAAACTGCCATTAAACAAGAAAATTATTATTTTAAATTACTATTTAACAACAAGTGAATGCCAGAAATGCCTAAGTTAGGATTGTACATGCTTTCTAACATCTTAAAGGAAGCCTCACTAGCAAGTAATATCCTTTTCAGATTCTTTGGAGAGGAATAACTATGAAGGGATTGCTATGGCCTGTTGTAGGATCCCTTACAATACTTCTATAACAGGAGTTTAAACGAGGGGGAAAAAAACCCTACAAAATGCATCATTAAAGTAATACTAATTTGCAATACCAAATTCCCACAAAGCAAAGAAATTGAGAGTCGAGTGTGCTCTCATGCTAACATGACTCCTGCATGGATTAGCAGAACATATATTCCTAGCTGGAATAGGTCTGACTTTTCATTTTTCAGACACACTTTAATCTTGATTTATGCTTACCTTGTTTTAGGACGGGGAACAGAGAGGAATTTCTTTTCTTTCCCATTGACTTTTATAGACATCTCAATCTGAAATGCATGCTAGACTTCCCTTTGGGCCTGAAAACTGCTGCCTTTCAAGACATGTAGTGTTCCTGCTCTTTTTTGATNGAATATGTCTAAAGGTCACAGTCTAGTCCTCAAGTGTTACATATTGTTCCTAGCATTTTTGAACAGCAACAGCACTGTATAGCAGTATACAGGGTCCCTAGATCATATCTGGATCTATATAAGTGTTTTATCAAGTACTATCATATTAATTGAATACACAACTTCACTAATAAATTATTGCCAGAGATGCTACACAATGCTGTATGCATGACCTCCATTAATACTTAATTATAAAATAATGTGTAATGTACTAAAATAATCAATCATGTATGCAGATCTTACTGATATAACATAAATTATCAGAAAAAGTAATATTCATTATATTTTTATAAGTTATTNTCCAGCTGTTCAAAACAGAGACATATCATGTGAGGTATTTGTACAGAGATAACTTCTATTGTTCAGGTTTAGAGAAGATTCTCCCCCTATCTAATAGTAATGTTTGGGTCCTGAGTAGAGAAAGTGGAAAGAAAAATAGGGCAAGAAGCTATGATAAGCCATCAGAACAGAAAAACCATAAAACATAGTCTAATGTGATGATGATCAAAAAACTGCCATTAAACAAGAAAATTATTATTTTAAATTACTATTTAACAACAAGTGAATGCCAGAAATGCCTAAGTTAGGATTGTACATGCTTTCTAACATCTTAAAGGAAGCCTCACTAGCAAGTAATATCCTTTTCAGATTCTTTGGAGAGGAATAACTATGAAGGGATTGCTATGGCCTGTTGTAGGATCCCTTACAATACTTCTATAACAGGAGTTTAAACGAGGGGGAAAAAAACCCTACAAAATGCATCATTAAAGTAATACTAATTTGCAATACCAAATTCCCACAAAGCAAAGAAATTGAGAGTCGAGTGTGCTCTCATGCTAACATGACTCCTGCATGGATTAGCAGAACATATATTCCTAGCTGGAATAGGTCTGACTTTTCATTTTTCAGACACACTTTAATCTTGATTTATGCTTACCTTGTTTTAGGACGGGGAACAGAGAGGAATTTCTTTTCTTTCCCATTGACTTTTATAGACATCTCAATCTGAAATGCATGCTAGACTTCCCTTTGGGCCTGAAAACTGCTGCCTTTCAAGACATGTAGTGTTCCTGCTCTTTTTTGATCATGTCGGATTAATTTCTGCTTCTATCCACCTCTTCTGTTGCCTTGTTCCCATTTATGGTTTAGTGAGGTTAGCCTCTCTGCTTTTCTTGGGTGTCAAATGGCAACACAGGGTTGTGAGGGAGTTTCAGAAGTCAAATTCAGCCATAGCACAAAATTAGCCAGAACACACAACAAACATGAACACAGGAACAAGAATATTGCAGATCTTCAAAAGTATGTGGACAAACTCATTGTCTGAACTGAAAATAACTTGTTCCTTCCAAAGAGTATATATACTCATTCTGGAGTCGTACTGCCATTGAGCTCAGTTTTTCTGACTTCAGAGTTGCCCATGAAAAGGGAACAGCCTGAGATTTTTAAAGGGAGAAAACTTTAATCCCTATCAAAACTGTTTCCCTAATTGACAGATGTGAATTTGGACACATGATTTACAACTGTACAGCACAGGTATAATCTATTAAATTAATATTTTCAGCTAGTCCCTGGTATGAAAATTTAACAAACGTGAAGGAGGCCCTAAAGCATGGTTCAAGTCTGAAATATATCTAAATATATCTATAAATTAGATTATATCTATAATATATCTGAAATATAACTAAATCAATCTAATTTAAAGTTTTTTGGAGAGGAGAAAATGAATGGAAAATTATTATTGTTAATAAATTCCAAATTGGTATTTTCCCATTAAGAAAAAAATGATTATATAAAATTCATGTAGATGGAGTTATCTTAGTTTTCTCAGTCATTGTAAGTTTGATTGGTCTGTTGGGGTTTTTTTAATGTTTGTAAAAAACTACTTCACCTATTGCAAGAATTACTCACTTAAAGGGTATCATGGGAGATGTAGAATATCCAGAAAATCCAGCAAATACAAGGAGGGTATGCTTTAAATGAACTATGACTTACACCTGGTACTGCAGCAGTTTAGTATTTCCCATTTGAAAGATTAAGTTTTCACACAAAAAAAAATTTATTTGTTTCATTTGGTTCTTTTTCCAAGAAAAATCAAAAATTCTCCCCAGAAAACCTTGTGAAAATCCTACATTAATAAAAATTCTCACAGTACCAATTTTTTCAAGCAGTCCTTTGATCAGTTTGGAATCTCAAGTGTGAGATACAAGGCAATTGTGAAACTGATTTTGAAAATCACAGAATCACAGAATCACAGTATCACAGAATCCTAGGGGTTGGAAGGGACCTCGAAAGATCATCTAGTCCAACCCCCCCTGCCAGAGCAGGGCCACCTAGAGTACATCACATAGGAACATGTCCAGGCGGGTTTTGAATGTCTCCAGTGAAGGAGACTCCACGACCCCCCTGGGCAGCCTGTTCCAGGGCTCTGTCAGAGAGGAAATGCACATCATGGATATGAAATCCTCTCTCACATTTGCACAGATCAAGAGCAACTCATTCAAGATATGTGTTAGTGAAAAGAAAATCAAGGTCATCTTTTGGACATTGAAATTAATTTCAAAAGACCTTGAACTGAGTTAAATTTTCTGCCACATAGACAGCAGTAGACTTAGTTTGATATCTCCTTGCCCGGGGCACAAAGCCTAATTTGATTCTGAGTTAAGGGAACAGTACACTTTCCTTATACCCAGATTTATAGGGATATATAGAATGTCCTGTAAAGATAAGCAAGGTGATCAGAGTAATCAAACAGAGCTGTATGCCAAAATTTAGGTAGTCTACTGATCAACATGACACTATGACATTCAGGGTGGGTATAGCCATGATGCCGTGTGTGCTCAGGGGGGATGTGGTGTTACAGCAGAAGGGTAGAGAGCTTTTCAGCTACCTTTCTCTGCCTCTCTCAAAGTCAATTCCTGACGGAAACAGAAGTGAAATATGAGGAGAGAGCTCCTAACAATAAGTTTTTCAGAAGTAGAAAAAAGCCAGGTTAGGAGTTCAGATTTGTCTTCATATTACATGTTTGTAAAGAAACTTTTTTTCCTAAATATTCTTTCCAAGTTTTGTTAACTTCTTTTACACACAAGGACCTTATTAAATATTTTGGTTCTTCCACTGTCATTTCAGATATCTGCACAAAGCATAAGATTTTAACTAATGTCTAAACAATATAAAGATAAACAATTAGTACGTAAAATACACATTACTGATAATATTCAGCAGGACACTTAAGTCAACAGGACTTCTCACAAGCTAAAAAATTGTCATCTGCTTAAGTGTCTAGTTGAACCCCAGCCAATGGACTTCATTATACTCTTTATGGGTTTTATAATTTTGACCTTTACCACCCAGTAAATTTTGCCCTTCTTGTGGTATTAATAACATGTTCTATGCCATACTTGTAAAGCAGATTACCACAGATTTATCTACTGCAATTAGAAGAGGATGAGCTTACAGTAGACTGTAGTTGTTACACTCCATAGAAAACCACATATTGAGTATATTTAAAAATTATTATATTTAAATAAACAGATTAGTTTAAAACCTGTTATTGTCAGAAATTGCATGCGTATAATGCAAATATACACATTTTAATTTCTTGAAGTAAAGGTGACTCTATCACCACATAAAATCTGCAAGACTCATTAAGTCTCACAAAAATATCATCTCAGGTTCTTAAGAAAATAAAAGTGCAGTAATAGGTCTGATCATTCATTTTCCCATCTACCCATCATTAACATTACTATAAACCTACAGTGTGAAGTTTTGAGTTTTATTTTTTTCATGCATATTTCTCATTATTTTACTATTTTTTTTTCTTTTCAACTTCTCAGTTCTGTATATCATGACCAAATTATTCAAGAAACCATATAATATTTCCTATTAGGACCAGTTGCCCTAAGATGCATCTATAACCTGCAAAAGAATACCTGAATTTTCCAGTCCCTTGCCAGAAATGATCACTTGTCTTATTTTTAAGAATAACTTACCCATTTTAGCTTACCCATGCAAAACTCTCAATATAAAAATTCAATATAAAATCAAAATAAAGTCAATATAAAAATTCAAGCTGAACAATTCAAGTGTAAACAATATTGGTTTACAATAAAAGATGACAGTCAATTTTGACCATTGATTACAGTATTTCATGTATCAAACATGGTCATATATGCATGAACTACATATATATTCAGAAAGTATAAGTTTAAGGAGACTGTAGAGATAAGATACTGAAGCACTTAAAATCCACCCACCAATTTGTATGAGTCAACTGGCTACATGTAAGTCACACAGACATACTTTTTTACAAAGTTCCATAGAAGCAGCAAGTCTAAAATGAGAGATGCTTGGATAAGAATTTTAAGATTTTTTTACTGAGTTGTTGAGGGTCATCAGTTTAGAAAGATGAAAGATAACACTGCCTAGAGTCCTTAAACTTCAAAAATCAACAAGGACTGAATGCAGCAAATAGACTATTATGAGAGAAATGTGCTTTGACTTGTATTTGACAGGGTTCTGCTAAAGGATATTTTCAAGACTGGATACATGATGACTTAGCATCTACCCTTTTTATTCTTATTAATTACATTGCAATTCAGCCCATACCAACAGAGCATTTCCCATATAGATATCTAAATAAATCATGAAAGTTGTCTTAAGCACCAGCACATGGAACACGCTGTTTGACTGTGTGCTGTGGCTGTGAACACTGCATCATTTTGTATTGTGAATTCCATTTTACACTATGCCTGAAGCAGGTTATGTCTCAAACAGGTTGCTGTAATGCCTTTGAAACAGATGTCCAAGGAAGTCTGGTGGGCTATTATAGGAAATTCAAAGCCAAGATGATAAACAAAAGTGTTTATACCTCAGAGCCTCATTCACTAGTTTTTCTACAAAAAGTTTCAAGTGTGTGGTGAATGTACCAGAGCCTCCTAGAAGACCACATGATCCAGTCACTAGCTGTACATTCTGCAGTGACAGGACGTCGGAATATCCCCTTCTCATTAGAGGATTGAGCCAGGATGTGTGCTCTTAACTAAATGTTACCCAGAGGCAGTTGATAAGCACAATTTTATTTAGCTATTTAGTCAACAATTGTGTTTAACTTGAAAAACAAAATTGGCAAAATAAACTCATGCAAACAAAGCTAGAACACTATGTGCAAACTTTCAAAAATCCATCTGTCTAGGAAGGATACTCTTCCAATCTTCCTCCGGTTAGTGTTTAGCATAGGAAGACTTTATTCTGGAGTCTGTAGAATTACACTTGTTCCTAACAAAAAGCAATGTTTTGCTTTGCTAGATACTCAGACTTGAAAATCCAATTTACTCTATGGAACTGCTTACCATCTTTCTGCCAAAATCTCCCTACCTAAAGATGTTCTGGAATGCATTTAGCCTATTTATACTGTAGCAAATTGGGCAAATATCTTCCATCCTGTCCATTACAAACAGCAGGGTTCCAGCACACACACGTACACATCCATACAGACAGGAAGTCACATGAAGTATTAAGTAAGCATTCAGTCCTCAGCCATGTCCGAGGGCAGGAGTCCAGCAACTTGTGGGAGGGCACCATGCCAGCCTAACAGATGGACATACATATGGGTAGTCAGGACATCATGTGAAGCCAGCAAGTATGGATACTAAGGGCATGATTCCAGCCTAAGAACATGAGCTTTCTGTGAAGGTTAAGGGGATGTTAAGCTGGATTTACTTTCAAAAATAAAGAATAAATTCCACTGTCATGTCCGGTAACAGTTATGTTCTCAGTTAATCAGGTAGAGTTGCTGGTAGCTTAAAGAGAGCTTTTTAGTATCCAAATTATTATGAGGGAAAGTTATTTCACAAGGGAGATTTCATTCTGACAAATGAACACGTATTATTTGCAAGGAGATGTAATTAATAGTAATGATTTTGCATCGGCAGTGCTTTGATCCTGCATCATAATCTGGCCTGTGCCTTTTCCCTAAAGGAGACAGGAAATGGCGATTTCAGCAGAGAATGCAGCCCAGGTAGCCAAATGTGTTGTCCTCCAGCAACCATTACTGGGACAGTCAGAGCTGGGAACTGCTGCCCTTTCGTAGTGAGAAGAAAATGAGAACAGAGACACAACAGCTCCACACACATTTCCCTGGAGAGTACTGTGCTAGCATTGCTGATGCATCTGAGTGAAAAACAGCCATGTGCATCCCATAGGTGACTCTGTCTGTGTCCATTAGCAGGAGAGACAAAGAGGTTAGGAGTCACACCTTGTGAATTTAATTCACTGCTACACCACCATACTCCAAGGAAGGACCAAAGCCTGCTGCTGAAATGTCATCTCACCTCTTGGTAAGGTCAGAACATCAAAATCTGACTGGATCATGAAGGGCTTTTGAAATGCTACCAACTGGCTAAGCAGAGCACATGAAATTTTATTCCCAAGTACAGGGGAGTGACAGCATCTTGGTTTATGGAGCACTGTATATTCATAGAAAAGCTGGGCCAGGAAGCACTGAACTCCTCTTTCAATTGAAATGAGATATTTGGAAGAGACAGTAGAACTTTATGAAGGTGAATAGTACAGAGGCTTTGTTGATTAAAAGGACTTGTCTATTTCTTCCAGTCTTGATCTAAAAGAAGACAGGGAGAACTACTGCTTCTTCTGATGGTTCATTCCAGAGCATACAGTCTGAATTATCTGCTTTCAGTTTCCAAACATTTAGGTTCTTTCTGCTAGACTCAACAGCTCCTTAGTATTCAGCATCTGCCCATAAGTTACTGATTGCAATTCAAGGCACTTTCTCAAACTACATTTTACTAAACAACAAAGATTGACATCTTTAGGATTCTCACCAAAGGAATTTTCTGAAGAATGCTATTCCTCTGCTCTTTTTAATGCCCTCTCCTATTGTTCATATAATGAGCTTTTTATAAGCATGGTGTTGTTACTTTATTAAAATATTGTACAGTAAACAGTATAATAACTTACAAAAACCTATTGCTGTAATGGCTACTTTGTTGGTATTTTTTATACAAAGAATATAATCATCAAATCAGATTTCTTGTCCATTAATAATTTCTGCATTACCATATTGAGTGACATTAATTATATTCCTGTCAGGTATTCTTTATTAAATTAATCTAATAACTCAAGTTTCATTATTTGCTTAAAAATTATGTCAGGCTCACTATCATACTTTCATTTTAACCACTATATCCTTTTTAGCAATACTGACACAATAATAAATTCCAACCTTCTGGAACTCTGCCCAGCAAGATTTGTTAAGAGGTTACATAAAAGTTGTGGACTGCTGAGTTATGCCTAGACCTTTGATTATAATTTCTCCAAGTTTGCTCATGTTTTGGATCTAGGAAAGACCACACTTCAGAAATACTTCTTAAAGGACCTATCTGATTTTTTTTCCCAATTATCACATACTTATTAACAATTTCACCACAACAACTGTTATTAGGATCTGTAGGGACTTTCACTATTATTATTTGTTTAACGTAGTTACATATTTACTTATTGTCCTTAGTCTTGCTCTGATGCTGTCACATTCCTCTATCAACTTTCTATATTTCATCTCTCAGTTTCCAGAGATGTATATTTACTTTCTCCTTTCTCTATTCACTATATGCCTGTCACTTCCTGTTTGTTACCTTTACTTTTGCATTCAACGCAGATGGACTTGCAGCAAAGATTTTTCAGCATCTTTGAATCTTTACCCTTTTGCTACCTAATATTTGCATTAAGAATTCTAATTTTTCATTCATATATTTTTATGATTTCTCCTCCTAATTGTTTCCACTTACATTTTTCTCAAACACAGAAAATTACCCGTTTAGAAGAATTACTGTTTTACTGCTGGGGATTGTTCTGTCTTTGCCTACACTGATTGCAATCAGGTCATGTAAACCACCCCTAGGGCAGACATGAACTTCTAGTCCAGTAAGTTACTCATATTTACAAGTTCTAATGAGATCTTAAATTAAAAATACATCATGTTGGCCGTGGTTTTGTGCTATCAACAACTCCAGAGTGCCACATGTTTTTAACTTGTTTGTCCTCATAAGTTACATCCATTTGTTTTACAATTCCAGTGGTTTGACAGCTCCCATCAGCTTTCAGGGTTGTCTTTCTCACTGATGAGGGTTTCCAGATCATTATCTTTTTTATCAAGATCACATGATGGCTATTTCATACAAGAAGAATCCATCCTTCTGTGTCTGTCTGTTCTCTCCCTTCAGATACATTTTGCTGGAATTACAGATAAGTACAATAATGCATACAATATGATTTTACCTCTGAAGCTGTATATGATGATTTTTTTTTTTCTATGAATTTGGGGTTCATGTATTTCTAACTTCTCAGGATCAGCTGAGATCAGGAAGGGTATGTTTCCATGAGTATGATGGAAGCATCAGGAAGGGTATGTTTCCATGAGTATGATTTTCTAAGGGTATGATTTCCATAAGAAAGACATATATTTAGAAAATGGTACTCTTTCCACTTGGCCAATAGAGCTCTATGCACATTGCACCTGTGAAAGTTCAAATCAATGACAGGTTTTCTCTTCTGCAGGGGACCTGCTCTTGATCTCTTTTTCTATATCAACCTTCATACTCTATGGCCATTTAATGCCTTCTACTTTTGATATCTGTTAAGAACGGTACGACGAAAAAATCTTAATCTCCCTGAAATGGCACAGTGTAAATGAGAACAGAATATGCATCACTCTTTTACTTCATAGTATATTCTTTCTGGACTGATATCTTGGACAAATGAAACAAATTACTGAAATGGAGTACTTGACTTTTTTTTCTTTTTCCCTTCAATTCTGCTTTGTAAGGTTATTCAATTAGTTCTTAAAATAGTTTGTGTCATTTAATTTGGGAAAATAAATGAGGTTACTTTCACAAAAAGTATTAATCTGCACTTTTTCTGCAAGATGGACAATATTCAAGAAACCTGAGATCCCTTTTCTCATGAACATAATAAGACATTTCTCAGTTGAACGCCCAGAGGTGCATAGCACTAATGAGGGTTTAGAAAAGAATAGCCATGGGGAAAAAGAGAAAGAGAGAAAGAGAGAGGAAAACAATAACGAAAAGAAGGCACCTTCAGTTTTCACACATGCAACTGAATACATGTTAACTCTTAGCCAAATAGCTAAAAAATAAGAAACTAGAACCATTATTTGTCAGGTAGTTGTTTTTTTTGGGAATTTTTTAAGAGATTTGTGTTTAAGGTATATTTAACTTTAAAATCATCACAGTATTTGTAAACAGACACTAAAGCTTTGTAGTCTTTATTTTTCTGTGAAAAAAAAAAAAGAAAGAAAATGTTTCCTACCATTTTTTTCACCTTGAGCTATACATCTGGTATTTGTTGAGTCCTACACTTTAAATAAGCTTACTGAAAACGTGAATGAAAAAAGTTAAAGCATTTTCACAATGAATTCCAGTTGTTTTCAAAATTATTCTAATTTCATGTAATTCCACTGAATTAATGTAATCCCCACTGCTTTGAGAGTTCCAAATTAAAAATTCTCTGTCTTGACACAGATTGAAAAACGAATCAAAATCATTTAAACTATTATGTCAATGCCTGTTGATGCAACTAAAAATACAGTACAACAAACTCATTTTCTTACTGCTTCATTATTAGTACTTGGGCTAAATTAATACATTTTTTCACCCACCTCTTCAAGTTCAGAACAGAATCGGATATTTTGTCACTGACCCTTCTCAGGTAGTACTGACATGAGACATTGGTAATTTTGTTGTCTGTTGTCACATACTGGGATGCTCCATGCTTTATGACATTACATTCTGGGCTCTCTTTTGTTAATAGACATTAATCTCTACTCAAGTATATGCACTTTTTTGTATCTAACAAAAAGCTGTTATTGTAATATGTCCTCAGCTCAAGCGTACCTAGCATCTGAGAAAACAATGGATTTTCTATCCCCTGTCAATCCTGCAAGTTATTTTTTAAAATATTTTCAGTGAAATGGACATTAATTTCATTTCACAGGAGTATCTTGTGCAATGTAGAAAAAAAAATCACTTTTCAGTATTTTCCTTTAAAAATAACAAATATTTCATTTTGATAATTTCGAAACATTTCAATTTCTGCCTTTCTAAAATAGTACTGTTGCTTACAATATTTCCCTTTCAAAAAGTTCAGTTATGAGATTAATTAAGTGTAGTATATCTTGCATTCACTACAATGTTACAATTGTTCATAAAATCAAGCATTTATACTAAGGAAACAAGATTAAAAGTATTGGTTTGACTCATTTGCATAGTCTGCAACATCTATAACATGAAACAGACCTCTTTAGTTATTCAGTAGTCAATTTGCAAAGAGTCTACAGACTTAACATTTATTTTTTTTTTTCAAAGATGTAGCCCTTTGAGCAATCTGCCCTGACCTTCCATGTCTGACTGCTTAGCATCTGGCAGTACACTGTGTGTGGTGCGGTCAGGGGCTTAACACAGGTACAGGGAACCAGGCAAAAAATACTTACAGAGACAGAAATATTTTCATTAACATGTCAGAGACATTGCTTTACAGAAGCAGCACTACTTGCTCTATTCTGGAAGAAAAAAGACGAAGTGTAATAGAGATTTCAAACTAAGTTCAGGTCCTAATTGATTCCAAGTAACATTCATGTTTTAACCTACTAGCTTTGCAAACTGCCAGTAATGAGAACCCATTGTCGTGTATAAGGGTAAAGTAATCCAGCAGAGTATAAAACCTCTTGCATTCCAACTTGTCTTCAGATATCAGAGGGGCTGGGAGAGGCTAGGTTTAGATATTGAGTAATAATAACCAATTTGGCACTATTAGTCCAGTCATGTTCAATATATTTGAACTCTCACGGCTCCAGATTTACTGATAGTGCTGCACTCCCTGTCTAGTCATACTCCATGGTTTCCTGCAGCCAGTAAGGAGCTGGCAGTGCCCAGTGAGATACTTTGTGTCTAGCAACATGAAGAGTGCAGTTTATTGAAAGCAACAGAAGTACAGGTTCTTGTGGATTGCCGATGATAAATATACTGCCTGCAAAAGCACATGCAAATATACAATATGTGTTAAGTTAAAAGGAGCAGCTGTGGGGAGTTTTCTAAGTTTTTTTCATCAAAGATATCTCTATGGGCAGGAGGAGAGGCTCAGCCCATTGACTGATCCCAGGAGTCAGAGAGAGTCTGCAAAGCTATCTTCCCTGACTTGTCCATGATGATGTCTTTCCTAATGTCCCCACTTCCTTAAAGTATTTTATATTATTTTATATTATTTTTCACTTTAAAGGTGGAGCTTGAGTGACTGTAGTCATACATAACTCTATTTTGAATGCTGTACATTTTTTTCACTTAGCTTTTAAAGGTGTGGATAAAGAAAATTCAAGGCTCAATCTCAGTTAGGGGTGGCTGCACTTTGGTGGCAGGTAGCTTTTGGGATGGAGATGTGTTTTGGTATAATAAAGACATTATAATGAGCAAAGTTTGCTCAGAGGACAGCACTTTGTCAGAAAATGACAGATTTTTGGCCCAGGGTGGCAAATACACAGCTTATCAGTTCCACAGTAACAAAAAGTTGCCATCTTCTATGGGGATTCAACAGAGCCCGGCCCCAGAGTCTTCACTCTGCTCCACCCTCCGTGCTGTTTCACAGGCAATATTGTTCAGGGAGCCACCATGGAATGGATTCCTTGCATACCAGTTGCACCCTGCCCAATAAGCTTCTTCAACACTACACCTTTCCTTAACGTGTGAACAATTAATGTGAGAACGTTTAATATTATTTTAATTTCTAAGTCACCTGCATTATTTATTCCACACTCACCAAGAAAACAATTTCAGACCCAGCTTAAACCCCTCTATGCATGTACCGGACTGTGTCTCTGAGAAAGATCAGTTCAAGTGTTCAAGACTGACAGTAGCATCTGTGCCTCTCTGAGACTCTAGAGAAACCTCCTCTGACAAAACTCAAGTGTAGTTTTAAGGTAAACTGAAAAAACCCCCTATCTTGCAATTTCTGCATCAGCTGTGGCTTCCTAAAAATTATTCTACATACAGCCTGGAACCTAAATAAGTCTACCTCCATGTACAATGTTCAATGTTTTTCAGTCTATGCTCTTTTCTTGGTATCTACTTTATAGACATATAGCATGCTTATTTATTTTTCATTTCATTTTTGTTTCCCTGCTAAATATTTAGGTACTCTGTATCTTCTGTACATGTTTATAAATGCTTAAAAAGAAAAGCACTAGGAGACCGTCCTCCCAAATAACATGTGTTCAGCACTACAATTAATCACCGTAGCTGTATTAGTGTAGGTGTAGATACTATAATTAGGAGGTTAGCAATAACTGTGTCAGTGCAGTAAAACAGAAATGCTGGAGTGAACAGTATTTATCTAGCTACTGAATTATATTTTAAATGGGAGTAAAGGGAGAGAAAACAATATATTTATATAGGCCACTCCAGTAATGAACTTGTCCACAGCCTCCAGAGGGTAGGGTTGTTTCTTAGTTCACTAGTTTGAAAATTCTTCCCTCATCTCTAAACAATGTAATACCTTACAAAACCTACAACAGTCCAATAAATCAAATCTTAATATCAGCAACTATTCTGGTGTCAGAATGCATTTGATATGGAAGGTGGAGTGAAAATTCAGAGAGAACAGGTACCATTTAATCACTATAAGCTCTGTAATAAATATAAGCCAAATATACTCTTTCTGTCTCCACCCACCCCTCTTAAAAATAGCTGTTCGATTGAAAAAGGATTTAGTATGTTTCAACCTGACATCTATTTTTAGTTGCTCTCTGCAATGAATCTTTTAACAGAGACAGGCATACAGATACATCTGCAGCATGTTTAATGGTCAGCTTGTGAATTCCCCATTCTTGCCACACAACATAACTTGTTTTTAGTGAGATGGAATTGTAAAATGGTGACATAAAGACATAACTCAAAAGATACAGGTGAAGGATAAAAAGAATTGTATGACCCATTACCCACAGTTCTGTGTGGAAATACACTAGACATTTACTAATAGTGTGGGGCTGCTTTCTACTAATTTAACTGTGAAAATGAGATCAAGAGTTTCTTTGTGTTACTCTTAGTTTCTTCGTGTTACCCTTAGTTTCTTCATTCATTTTTGATGCGGCTTTGTATAAAACAATTTTCTTTTTTTGCCTCAGTCCTACCACCTTTAGAAGTAAAATAATACCTGTATACTTTGAAGGGCAGTGACAGGCAACATTTACAATTGAGCCATTTACAATGCCACAAATATTATCATCTTTAGTCTTACTATCAAGTTTCCTCCTATTCCTCATGTGTGCAGCACATAACAAATGGAGGGCAGAGAGAAAAGGAACATCCAAGGATAATTCTTCCCTTTTGAGACAAAGTTTTGACAGAATTTAAATAAGGTCTTTACAGATAGATGTCTTCAAAGATCTGAATATATTACATCATAAGCAAAGATGCAAAGAGCTGAAGGTATAAACAGACAGAAATATTTGTCTGATATTTCTTTCATGGGGTTGTTAGTGAATTGAACAAGTAGCTATGTGGTATCTGTCTCCACTGATCAGATTCTACATCACTAAGAGCTCAGCAGTTTTCTCAGGGCAGATACAGTCATTTTTATTATATAAACAGGAAGACTAAGTTGTGAAAATTTGTTAGTAAGCAATTTTAGTTGACACAGGGTGTGCAAATGTATTTGGAGCCCTTTAATGTAACATCGTGTGGAATTCTGTAGGATCTTCATGTGACTGTTTTCAACATAACATTACAGGAATAGTTCTTAGTATGAGTTGAGAAAGAAAGCAAACCTTTCCATTAAGTCCACTGAAAACAAGATTCCTTGTGAAATGCTATATTATTCCTGGCTTGTGCTTGAATAGAAACCCAAAGAAATAGATTTCCATCCCTTCACTGGTCATAGTGAATCCCCACATTGCAATACACATCATCATCCCTCAATTTTTGACAAACTGACTTGAGCTTGAATATTCAATACACATCTGCAGTGAAATTGTCCCTAAATGTCCTTCTCTTGTGTATTTATTAGCACAAAATGGTCACAATGCAGAAGTGTCTCATTCAGATCTGTGTTCAGAGAACAGGACTGCCTAGCTCTGGATAGGAAAACTCTTTCTGGCTCTTCCTTTGTTCTGTTTTTATTCCTTCTCACGTTAAATTTTAAATGAGCAGAAGTGGCTATGGATTGAACAGATACCTGCACTGGGCTGCTTGTAGGCTGCAGCAGTAAAAACATACAGTAATCCTAGAAGACTCCTGTATGTATTGAACCTATCTAAAAATTTATATATACACACAGAGGACAGACTCAACATCTTTTTTTTCTACAGCCTTAGTCAGTTGTCCACAACAGCCCTCGTAACAAAAAAATATCTGAGAAGTCATAAGACTCCCTGCCAGCCTTAGTGCAGGGAGCCACGACTGCTTTCAAAATATTTTGGAATTGTTCTCAGCCCCAGTGAAGGCATCATCAGATTTGTACTGAGGCTGGGGAATCTGAATTTTTTAATGGTGAAATGCAGATAGTAATTGCCAGACTCATTCAGGGCAATTGGGTTGCAGAGGCATCCTCTAACACCACAGTGGATTCTCAAGGGTCCCAGCTGTACGAAAAGCAAGACTTCTGCAGAATTACAACTACTACCTGAATGCCACAGTGTCTCATTTTTCAGAGATCCTTTGAGCTTGGCTTATGTAATGTCCCATGAAAAGATTTGTTCATGGGAAGGCTGAATCAAAATAGTTGTTTGGGATGTGTCATTCTTCCAAGTTTGCCTGTCAGAGTTTTTCGTACAAGAATGGAGGCTCTTGTAATTTGGAATGCCTTCACTATTGTATTAATTGTATCGTCCTCTCCCAGTTGCTCATAAACAGATCTATTACAATTCTAATAAATGACTGCAGTTTTATGTAGAAGATGCAGCCTGATAAAAATCTGTCCCAAAATCTTCTAAAGAAAATCACTGTAAAGGCAAATAGATTTTATGAACCAGATTAATTGGTTTGATGTTTGTGTCTCCTACTGCTCTCATTAAGCAAGTCAACTTGAAACACTATGCGGCCAGATATTTAAATAGGCTTTTACTTCACCAGAATTGTCAAAATGGTGCAAGATATCCTTATATAATCCTAATATATCCTAAATTTTTATTTCTTAAATATTTATTATCCCTTATGTACTGATTTTGGCAGTTATTTGTTCAACACCAGCCTGTCTGGTTCTTGCGAAAACATATTGTTAATACATAATTACAGAATAATACATCATATCCACACAGCATCCAGGGGAGAGGAACCCTTTCTTCATGTATGGATATTTTGCACTAATTTAACCAGATGAAAGAGTGTGCTTTAAAATGCTGTAGACAAAACAGGCCCTTATAACTATGGAATTCAAGCTGACAATAAAATAACTAAATTTTCCTCTTTAGCACCTACAACAGTGATAACAACAGAGCACAACAGATATTTCTCATGATTGCTCCTCAATAGTAATCTTTAGAAAATCCAGATATATTGCTGGATATTGTATCTATTAATTATAAAGGTAAAATTTTCATAAGTATTCTGATTAGATCATCCACTTCGCCTGTGCTGGTAGATGAGAAATGCAAATTTCAGACACTTCATTGCAATTTTAATTGCTCAGTCAGAAGCATTTCTTACTCTCAAAATATTCAGTATAAAGACAACACAGGAAAAACATGATGAGTGCAATTGGAATGCTAGAATGCAAATACTAAGTAAAATTGTTTATAAACAAGATACTTCTTAATATTTCTTTATTTCTATCAACTCCAACAACTCAGAGTTTAGCTTCTGAATTTGCTAGCATTCTTACTTTGTACCCAGTTATTATTTTTCAGTCACACTAGGGTCTTCTTTGCTATTTTTTTATTTTTATTTCCTTATTTCAATAGAGATAGATACTGCTAAGCGTATAGCAGACAGCAGTTTCAGTACTAAACACAAACACTACCAGTGACCGTGACAGGTATTGTATTTTTGCTAAATTGCAGATTTCCAATCCCAGCCACATAGTAGATATTCTATGCCTATTCAAAAGCTCAGGTGTCTTGGAAAAACTTCTCACTAATGAAGCACACTGAACTCATTAGACTGCTAGTACAATTGGTCTTCAAAGGAACTATGCTGAATTATACCAAATATGAATCTTTCCCATTTTTTACTACTCAAATATTTCTACCTACAGATTTCATTTTTAACCCTGTCCTCTTTCTTTTTGCTACTTTCTTAAGCTATGGAGTGTTAAAGTTTCTGCATCTCCCCAGAGATGTGAATCCCTAGCTCCAGTATAAATGAGGTTTGTAAATGCTTGAGGGTGGAATGTTCTACATAAATAGGAGATAGTGTTATTACTTAGCACTGTGGGAAGCATTGCAAAAGCTGAAACAACCTTGCCTTCAACAGCAGGAAAGTTTTTAAAGCAGCTTGAGGCTCCTTGTCATCCTCATTTGCAAAAACTGATAAAAACTTGATCCACTGGATTTCAGTGTTCCTCAAAGCCATGTACACCTCAGCCTGGCCCCACTTCCAGTTCTTTGTGTTAAAGGTGTCTGATTAGGGAATAGCTTCTCAACCTATAAATCTGCATGTCAAAACATAGTCTACAGAATGAAATAGTATTTCCTTCCAAGGCAATCAATAAATACAATTCTGACTGATTAAACTCAATAGATTTATTTGTTACCTAAACCCACAAAGATTATTTCTAAATTCTCTTCAGATCCTCTTTGAACCAGTCTTTGTTGCAATGCTTGGCCTGCAGCACTTCTATTTTTAGCTCTAATGGAACAGTCTTAAATTGTTTATTTTCTGTTTACTAAAGTCATTGAGCTTGTAACCATAGCAACTGCAGCAAGTGCCACAGCTTAACTGTTTTATTAAATGGATTGAAGGTACAGCTGCAAAACCTGAAAGGCCAGCATGTCAATTTTATACATAGCTTAAACTGCCATATACAGCACATTATAGCAAGTACTACATTAAATATGTGGAGCCAGATTTTGGTTGTAATGATATAAATCTTTACTATCTGCTTAAAGGCCCAAAAAAAAAAAAAAATTATTCTTTGGTAAACCAGATCAGGATCTGTTCTTGTCAAATTGCACAGCCTGTCAAGCTTCAGTGATTACTGCATTTGAATGCATAAACTGCAGATGATGTATATTAAACCAGTCCCCAGTTATCATGGAAAGAGACCATCTCACAGTTGCATTTGCATGAAGCTTTTAGCACATCATTGTATTGCTTACAGCAATCACATTATTTTTGGAAACACTATGTTCTGTTAGGTTAACAGAAGAAATGAAATCAAAATTAACGACCTTGTCAAATGAAACTTCTTAGGAGTTATACTGGAAGAATTAACACAAATAATTCTTTAAATCTGTAATCAGGCATTTGAACAAGAACACCCTGTGAGTATGAGAGGTGTTGAGAAATTACACCTTCTGTTCAGTTTAGTAGAAGCTGGGTATTATCCATGTTTATCCATGTAAATGAAAACTAGGTTACTTTTAAATTCAAACTTCAAATTGTATTTAACAGTTAAATCAAATACTACTGAAGATTACTGAAAATTATTACCACAGTTGATAGAATATAAAACCCCATAGAATCAGATAACAAATATTATTTTTAACACAAATCTAAACAACATTATACAGCACCCAAAAGACCGAGAGCTAAAACAAGAATAATGGTCTATTTACACACGTAAATATTTAATGCATGATTCACCCTGTTGTAACAGAATCAAAAGTTTGAAGAATGTTTGACATTTAGAAGAATGGAGTTCTGCTTTCTTCACTAGTGTTGTGGTTGGAACAGTTTTCACTTTGCTACTTTTAGTGCTAATGTCTCCATATCACAAATCTGTCTATATAGGTGAATTCCAGTGAATAATTTTTATTTTTTTTTTTGAAAAAGGTAAAATTTATATTTTTAAGGAGAGATCTTTTGGGAGAGGTAATAGTCTAATCAATTATCAAAGGAAGAATTTATTTCTATGAAAATGTTCCTGTTTAAATCAAAGAATAATGTGTTTGATCATTGATCATTAAATTCCAATTCACTCTCTGTTGGTGAACTGGAATTACTGGAGTGAAAAAATGATGAACTTTCCTTTCAGTTATGTATGTATTTCTTTTATTTTCTCCATCTGCAGGATCTACCTTCATTTGCAACACCCACATAATTCCAGTGAAAAATCAAGAGGGAGTAGCAATGATGTTTATTATTAACTTTGAATATGTAACTGATGAAGAGAATGGGGCATCTCCTGAGAAGTGCAAGCCAATATTGTCATCCAAACTTGTAAATCGTAAGTTACTCATTGAAAGTTCTCTGCTTACCTCTACTTTTAGCTGGGAGAGTAATTAACCCAGGCAATAATGATACCAAAGAAATGATGCAATCCCCATTGACAGATTCATTTAAGATATAATTCAAAACAATAAGAAGGTAAATGAAGCAAACATGTTATAATATTGGCAAGATAATCTATTAGATCTTTGGTAGCACTAACATCATGGATCTTGTGAGTATTGCTAGGAAATACAAATACATTAAAGTAAAATATTTCACAGAAGTGAACTATCCTTGATGAAAAATATGAATGGAAAACTGAAAAAAAAAAGCATTATAGTATAGCTCAAATATTTCACCATAGTCTATTCAAAAATATTTACATTTTCATTTCTAAATAAAAAGTAGTTGGAAGAAGGTTTGAATATATTAGGCTATAAAATATAAAACATGAAAAAAAAGTTCAAAGATAATTAAACATCCTGATATTATCAAGTATTAAAGTATTTAGATTGGATTGAAAGATACGGGACATTTAGATATGCAAGAAATGCATTTGTTTTCATTCCACTGAGGAACGTAGGTATTGTCAAAATCAGAAAACTATGTAAAACAAAAGGCCACTCCTTAGGCAGCTAGGCCATGTAGCTTTCTGTCCCATTATCTGCAGAACATGTGCTCTTTTGCTGACCTTCACTCGGTGCACCAACAGTACACGATCCTTCTGCTTTGCATCTGCACTCACCTGATCCGCTCTTACTACAAGATTTCCCAGAACACATTCCAATTTGTACAACCTCTTTGTAAAGCACAGCATGCTCTAACAGTGAAGTATTAACGCTCTCCTGCGCCTGGCTCAGCAAAAAAATACCTTTTGACAGTGTAATAATCTTTAATGTTAGGATGATAAAGGGACCATGGAACCTAAGTTTTCTGATTGTTAAATCAACACTTCAGCAGCTTTCTCTAGATAGGAGACAAAGACCAATACAGTGTTCACTGCGAGAAGTGAGAGGAGAAATTTCCCAGTGTAAGCACCATGCACTACCTGAAACGATGATATGCTGTATTATTTTTTCTGCTAGTTATGTTGAGAAGATTGCAAGGAGCAGGCCTGTAGCTGTGCACATAACAGCATTACCAGGTTTATTCTGATGAAAGCAGTCTTTGACATTCTTCATAATCTAGACTTTCTGCACTGTATCTTCTGGACAAGATGTATAGGATCTCACTCAAAGCCCTGTGACTATCAAACAATACATTACTGAAAAGTTTCCCCCATTATATTGCCAATTCATTCACATTTTTAAAAGATTGAAATTTATTTCTATAACTTATTGTGATGCTTAAAAATAATATTTCCATTAAGCACGGAGAAAGAGCTCCGAACACTTTCTCAGTTTTAAAAAACAATTTTATTACATAAATAAAATTGTTCAGGGGGTGTATCCTTAATGTGGTTTTATTGACAAAATAGAAGATAAATCAGCAAATGGAGAAGGGGTGAAAAGAGCTCATGTCCTGAAAAAGAGCTTTTTGTTCTGTTATCTGCAATACAACACTACATTTTCAAGTGTTGTCACTTGCTGTATTTTACAGTGAAAAGCCGCTAAAAAGGACATTCAAAAAAAAAAGCACTTCGCAAAACATTCTTCTCCTGGTTTACAGTATTTATGCCTGACATACACAGGGGTTTTTCTTGCTGAGAGTTCAGCAGGAGAAATTAATAGGTGGGGCTCCAAGATCATTATGTAATAGAGAAAGATTAAGGTCCAAAAAGCAACAAAGAAAGGTGACTTGAACTATTTTGCTGTGAGTGGATACAGACAGATTCCAGAAACTGGCAGAAAATAGAGCAGGCACATGGCTGTTCTTAGTCCTACCTATTTGCTTGTGGTTTCAGAGCAGACTGTTATGTGGGCAGGATGGGAAGAGTGGTGATACAAAATATGCTACATAGCCAAAAATTCCACTTGGCAGAGAGAATTCTCAAGAAAAAGGCAAACCTGTATAAAACATCCAGAAATAATGGCAAATAACTTGAGTATAGTCCAATGGCGGATTTAAATTTAAACAAATGAAAAAAAGACTTGAAATTTAGAAAAGGCAGAGAGAGACCAATAAGTTAAAAAAAAAAAATCAGTTTTCAAGTCATATTCCCACCATAAGAAAGGCAAACAGCAGATTCTCCAGGAAGAATCATCTTACTCTACTTAGAACATAATCAACAGGTAAAGCAGGTCATCTATTATCATTGGATCAGACAGAAAATGGACAGTAATGGGTACAGGTTCACAAAAAAAATAATTTTCTTCATATCCAGCAACGACTTCAGAGAATAGAGAGGGAAGCAGCCATATGACAAGCGAGACTCTCCTCTCCGGAGTCAGAGAGGCTGAGGCAGAGAGGAGGAACCCAGAACTAGGCGGGAATCTCGAGAGGGAGAGAGAAGGCTGACACGGCAGCAGGAGGGCTCTCTGCGGCAAATTTAAGAAGCGGCCATAGCAGCAGGTCCCCTCAGACCACGCAGGCAGCGCGGATTAGCCAGCTGCCATCGCGGTGCCAGTCAGGGAGGGGCAGAGAGCGGTGTTGACGACTCAACGCAGGGGTTCGGCTATGGTGTCAACTAAGCAGAAGGTTGTGGGCCAGAAACTGATGAAGTTGGATGTGGGAACCCAGACAGAGCTCCCACAGAAGCATGCAGCTGTCCAGGTCACAGGCTGCAGGGAGTGCTAGGGCCTGTGGCTGGCAGAGCAAAGCAGAATCAGCTGTGTGCGGTGTGAGCAGGTGAAGACCTGCTCAGCTTGGTGGCACAGCTGAGAGAAGATGTTGAACAGCTGAGCATCACCAGAGAAGCAGAGAGAGAAATACAATGGTGGAGCCAGGCTCTGCCTTCTTTGAAACTGTGAGGGGCTCATCCCCTGGAAAGAGACCAAAATCAAGGGACTCCTATGTCCTTCCCCTGCCAGGCTGAAGGTCTATCTCTAAAATCTAAAAATGAAAACAATGAGTGGAGGCAAGCCCATTCTCAGGGCAGCAGGTGAATTCCCTCCTTGCCTACCTTGCCCCCACAGGTACCTCTGTACAATAGGTATCAGTTCCTGGCTCTGGCAGAAGACCAACAAGGATGTGGATGTGGATGATGGGCATTCTGTGACAGAGATGTATTATCTGTATAAGTCTATTGTCAGGAGATGTAGGGAGGCATCTAGGAAAGCTAAGGAAAAAAAGTCTCCTTCAAATTAAACCTTGTGAGGGAGGTCAAGGACAGCAGAAAGGGCTTCTTCAAATATATTGCTGGCAAAACGAACATTAGAGGCAATGTAGGCCCACTGCTGAATGAGGTGGGTGCCTTGGAAACAGAGGATTTGAAGAAGGCAGAGCTGCTGAATGCCTTCTTTGTCTCTGTCTATACTGCTGGAGACTGTCCTCAGGAGCTCCATTCCCCTGAGGCCCCAGAGAAGTCCAGGATAAAGGAGGAGCTTGGCCTGATTGAGGAGGACTGGGTTAGGGATCAGTTAGGATTTTCTTATCATTTTATCACTTCAAAATCTATAAGCCTATTAAAGACACCCTGGAATAATTTCTTGGGTTTCATCCTCTAAAAGAAATGAGGTTCTGTTATATATCCCATAAAAGCACACTTTTTTGGATAAGGTTCAAACAAAATGAGCAGGCTAATGATGTTTGTAATATAGTTAAAACCATAATCAGAAAACCTCTCAAAAAAGGAGATGATTCAAGGTGCTTACACTTCACCAAGTTTGCCTCTATCCTGGTGATAGCAATGGAGTTGCATCTCAGTATAGATCACTGTATCCACTGAAGTTACAAATAAAACAAGCACAATAGAAATTAAAATCAGGCCTTTCCTTTAAGTCAGAGTTAACTCAAGGAACTGTATTTATTTTCCTCTGTGCAGAGCACTTTGCTGTATAATTAAGCATAGCAGTTTATTGACAGGCAAGCATGTATTTTTTTCTACCTGGAAGAGCAATGCTGTCATGAAACACAATATTCTGTTTGATGCATGCATGTTTGCCACATAGAACATGGAACATATAAGCAATAGTAACTCCCTGACTTTGTCCAAAATGTAATGACAACTTTTTTAGCTGCACCACTGGGAGTAAATTAATCCTAAGTGAGGGCTAGTCAAGAAAAATTATGCTCAGAAGGACAAAGGTTTCTATCTATCCAATCAGCAGCCTATTTCTGACAAGGCCAGTGTCAATATGTGTATTTGTCTCCAAGGTGTATGTTATGTTAGGTGAATTGAGACAACACTGAGGTCTTAGCAAAGTAATATAAGCAAACAGCAATCACCAGTAAAAATCATAACCACCTCTGTCACTCTCAACTTCAGTGCTACACACATACCTAACTGCCTAACTAACAGAACAGCCATTAAGATAAATAAATTATATTAGTCTTCTTTTACAAACAGAGAACTCCAAGTGGGGTGGCTGTATTTGTTTCCTCATGACAGTTACTGTTGGGGCTCAGATTGGCAAGGAAGCTTCTCTGGATTCTAGCCTCTGTAATAAGCTGTTTGCATTACAGCCTCTCCCAGCTAGGACCACAGAGCCTTTGTGCTATATCTTGTACAAACATTCAATAAAAAAATGGCAAACTCTGCTTAAAGAGATTACAAATCAAAAAGAGTTAACACAGCTTTCCGTAGCTTTAGTAGAGGTGACTTGAGCACAGTGAACAGGCAAACAAACAGAAGCTGAACATGGGTATGCAAAGACCCTGCAAATTTTCCTTTTGCTAATTCAATAAATACATTTCAAGTATGAGAAGAAAAGATTGAAAGGATTCTTGAAAAGAACTAGATCCAGGAGTTTCCTTCCATCCCATATTTCTATTCATTTTTAATGGTCCTCCTATCTATTAGTTCTTTTCAGGACTTTTAAAACAGGTGGGTTCTGTGAGGTAACTTGAATGTTACGACAGTGCAAAATCATCCCATAATATAATACATACCCTCAAGAAAGTATAAAGGCAGTGAGTTTATGTCTCTATTATTCATAATAATAGCTAGCACGAAACACATCTGTGCACTTGTTACTGAATGAGAGAGTTTAACCTTCAAGAGGGAGAAATCAAAACTAGCAGGGTTCTCAAGCTTAGACAGTGAGAGCTCTATTAGATAGCAGAAAAAATATTCAGAATATTGAGAAGCTTTCAGATGTAGATTGGTCATAAAGAGTATGTTTTCTCATTTATATTTTTCAACATGGAGTAGACATTATGTTAAGGTGATGAAACAAAAGACATCTATAGATATAAATAAGGGGATTCACCACCACTATATCTTATTTCTCATGCACAGAATTCCATCCTTATTACCTGACTATATTAAGGAGCATAGCACCCAGGCAAGTTGGGCATTTCAAAGACCTAAAAGCAATTGGCAAAGACACAGAGTCTGAGGAGTTCTTTCCATTAAGGCATGAAATAAGTGAGCCCTATCAGGAATATGAAACTTAAAATTATACTCTGAACAACTGTCAGTGAATAAAGGACATTCTTCCTAAGGAGATTATGAATTCTTCAACTTTTACATAAGATTCTTCCAAATAAATTGGCATTTCCTAGCAAAGGAATAATCAGGAAGAAAACAGAAAAGGTTCAAGTTCATGAGAAATAGCATGTTAGTCTGGATACGCCTACTTTACCTTTCTGTCTGAAACATTAAGCGACTTTAAAAGTTGGTAATTGGAAATATAAACTGATCTATGCAGCTGTGTATTTGGCAAAGTACTTCTTAAAGAACAGTTCTTAAATTTTCCAAATAAAAAAAAACATGTACTTTTAGAACAATATTTCTGCAGATTACATATATTGTATATGAACTCAAGCTATCTGCATTTGTTTCTAAAATGTGAGAAAATTTGATATTCTACCTTCCTTTCTTAATAGTCTGTTCATTTTCTTAAACTGTTTCTTTTTAAGCCAAAGCTTTTTGTAAATGTAGTTTAATTGTATTTCAGATGGTAACAACCTTTCAAGTGGCTCTTCTTCAGGTAAATCTATCTTCTAAATTCTATCTACTAAAGTCCTTTTATTGCTTTGTTCTGGTTCTATTACTTCAAGATCTCATTACATTTTATATAATTCTAGAAGAGTGCAAGCAAAATATGGCTCTTGCTCTCATTCTATGAATATTTATTTCTGCAAAACTATAGATATAACAGCTAAACTGTTAAAATTAGTATAATTATATTACATAAAATCCAAATGTAGTTATACTTTTCAGCTTATTAGCACTGAAAGTTCTTGGATGCAGAGCATAAAAAATTTTCACTCATTATGAGACAAAACACACTGCAGAATTTGGTAGCAGTATATAAATTCAGTGTTAAAACATAAAGAGCACTTCAGGCTTCCTGTTTCAGACAATAATAATATCTTTTGTTCTATGAAATCTAGCAAGCAAGGTGGTGAAAGGCTGAGAATTTCTTGAGAACTTGCCTTAATAAATGGAATGAATTATTTTTTCCAGCTACCAAAGCCCCTACCATATTCTCAGCAAGACAGCAAAATATTTTGCTAGTTGACAAATTATTTACATATAGTATTCGTTATGGTGCTTGCTATTTTATTTCATTGCAATTATCTCCATTTTTCATCTTTTCCAGTTGTCATTATATCTAAGAAATAAAAATTCAAGATTCAAGAAGTAAAATATCTCTCTCTGAGAGAACCAAAAGTTCTTTTTTCTTACAGCTTTTTCACAAACACACTGAAACTCCTATAATTTTAACATAATCAATGAGATCTAATAAAATGACACCTCTGTCAATAAATGAGAAGAAAGTCAGACAAGTAAACGTGAAGGTTCATATTAACATCTAAGTATACAACCATTCTGTCTCTTGAAGGAGACCCTGAGTACATTGTTCAGACTAAACTCACTGGTCAACCAGACCATAGCCTTACATGTAGCCAGAGACTTCATTCCTGTACTTTCATGTTTTGATAGGCTACCTTAGAGGCCTATGTGCAGACAGTAGGATCTGGAACCATATTATTCTCTTAGTCATTCTGAATAGTACCTTTTAGGAGAAACATAGCCTGAAGACAAAAATGTGCCATCACCAGTACAGATACAAACAAACAAGGGAACAAAAAGAAAATTGCTGTTACAAATACTGATGGAACTCAAGTGCAACCTTAATTTTTAGAGAAAACTAAAAAATTAAGATATGCCACAATTAAAGTAGACCATACCAGAGGATAAAAAACTGTGTGTATGAAGTATTTGAGGATTACTAATTAAGCTTCTAAAGTTAATAATTGGATATGCCTTCCTTCCCTTACCTGAAAAGAAATTAAGATTAATTAATGAGTAGAGAAAGAAAATTATCTACTTCTGTATGCATTTCTACCTTTGGGGAAAAATAACTGAAAAAAACCCACATAACTGGCTCTTGCTTCAATTCTCTGTTCTAAGGCCTGCTGAGTCCAGGATGCAAATAAGGCAGCATCACATGCTTCAGTGTTTGCATAGAGTACATTCGAGTATTCGCTGCTACTTCAAACTGCCATTTTTTAGGGATTCCATTTCTCAAAAGCAATTGTTTCATTCAGTCTGTTGCATGAGTGGTTTAGATGGTATTTCCAGGTCTGTGTGCAGCAATTCAGTAATTGCCTGTGTTTGTATTTCCGATAACCTAGATCCCGAAAATTCCTTGACAGCAACATTTAATTATCAGAAAATCTTATAGCAAAAAGCTGACTTATGCTTTTTGGGGGAAAGTAATTTTTCTCATTGTTTGGGGAATTTTCAGAATAAAAGTCTTGTTGAATTAACCCATGCACTGGAAGATAGCCTGCCAGTTTAGAAGTGTCCTTTCTTATCTGCACTATATTTTTGGACTAAGCTCTACTATTTAGAAACTCTAAGGTTAGCTGAGATGGCACAAAGAATAAATGCAAACAACAGATGAAATAATTTGCAAATTACTTACTCAGTGAAGCAAGGTTTGAAAGGAGGAGGTGGAATGTAAGCGTGGAAATGTGACTCAACTGCTGTTCTCAATTGCTCTTAGCAAGCCACAATTATACAAATCTCTGACTCAGCATTAAGAACTTGGCAGTCTACTCTTCAACTTCAATAAAACATAAGGATTTTAATGTAACATTATCTGTGTATTTATAGTAAATATCTAGTTGCATCTCAAAAATGTTTTGTAAGCCAAGATCAGTGTGGCATTATACCTACACATAGCAGGGCTTGTCCACTTTCTACCCCATAAGCAGTATACCAGCAAAGCTTCCACTGACCCTTCTAGTCTAAATGGGGACAGCAGGCCTAAGGCCATGAACTTTGCTTCATGACAAGTTGTACTTTTTCTAAGCTGAGCAAGAAAGTGTAATGTAAACTAGACAAATTCTGAATGGGCCTCCTGATAGTGTTAGCAGCAATACTGCAGGAGAGAGCTAAACATCCAACACATCATATAGTTAATTATCTATACACTGAAGAATAACAAAAATACTCCTCCTCTAAAGAATATTCCAATTAAAAAGCAGGGAATAGAGATTTTATCTCTGAGACCGTTTACTACAGTTGATAGAAGAATAGCAAAAAACTCATTTAAGTTTTCTATTTCATGCCCAAGAGTCTTAGCAAGAAGGAAAATTCTCACAGAGTATCCTTTCCAGCTGAACGGCAGTTAGACATCTAAATCAGTAATGCAGTATAACGTGGTCATATTAACTTGGCGAAGCAGAAAAGACCATCTGCACCACCATGAATATGACTAAAATAGAGAGCCAGCAAAAACCCTTTAACAGTGTCTAATGCCAGAAAACCTTATGAATGGTATTTTAAAGAAGTTCTATGTAATTGATAAAAAAGGAATTATAGAATTTGTTTCACCTTTGATGCAATAATTTTTCAAATTTGATTTATAAATTGCTTTACAACTGAATTCTACATGGATTTAAAAACAATAAAATCATTTTTATGTACTTCACTAATTTCAGCTGTAAGCAATTTGTTGGACTATACTTAGTAAGGTTAGAAGAAATATGCATTTTCCGAAGGTGCGCTCTGATGAATATCACTGTGCAGATTGAAAATTGGCACCTCCAGCTGCTGTTTAAAACGTGCATGACTCTGGTTTTATGTAATAGAGATTTTTGTCTACTGCACTGTTGTGTGCATATATGTATTAGAGTAATAGATTCAGTGCTAAATATTTGGAATTCAACAAGCTGTTCCAGAAACTGTCAAGAAAATAAAGGAAGATTGTTATATGGATTTACATTTTAAAGTAGGGAAAAAGGCTGGAAATAAATGGCCAAACCCCTGAATACTGAGATGTTATCAGTAGAGTCTCACAGGTTCTTTATTTTTTAATATATTTTTGCCTAGAAGGTCAAACAGCAAGGTAAGAATGGTTGTGGATGTCACAAAATAATTCAGAATATGATATGAGATTTACAGACATAACCTATGATATTGATTAGCCACATGATAAAACAGCAAATGAAAACTTTTACAGACATAATAACAGAGACTGAATTATCTGTTACCAGTCAAGAAATAAATATCTCAGTTGTGAAAATATTTTAAATGAGCACAGGAAATGAGTCTAGGAAGATAACTCAAAAAGGCAATCAAATAAACAAATATACAAAAAGCTGTTATGCCACTGAAGTGAGCCCTGAGTCTGGAAGTAGCTTAGGCCACTGTCAAAAATTATTACATTAGAAATGAAAAGGAACGGAGAGTAGTGAGAAGGATGATCAGATGCATGCAGTAGGGTTACAATAGCATTCTTCAGCTCATAAAAGAGGTATACAAAGAGAAATGCAGCAGAAGTATGAAAATATATAAACATTATTTAGACTATAAAAAAGGAACAATTATTAGCTATTTTCATACCATAAGAATTAGTAACCTGCCCAGGACAACAGGTTTATAGCAAGCAAAGGGAAGTATTTCTTCACAAAGCATGTTAAGTTATGGAACTCTTTCCTATAGGATGCTTGGCAGTTCAAAGTACAGAGGCAAATTCATGGAAGAAAGATACACCAAACACTCAGAAAGTTTCTGAGCTGCAGATAGTCAGAAACTGAGTAAATTTACTGGGATAAGTAACACAATGCTTAAACTCCTTCTCCATGTATCCATTACTGGAAAATATCATAGATCTATCAGTGTGTTAGATGGACCTGTGGTATTATTTAGTATATCAACTTTAGCATTTACACAGGTTTCTCTTTAAGAAGAGCAGGGCACTCTCACTTTCATTGATTTAAAACTTAAAACAAAAATATTCAATCATTAAGCTGTACCATCAAGTTCTCTACTCTTAATGTTGGGCATAGGCATCAATAAAAGACTATTTCAAAATATGTCAGTATGGAATGATAAATGCCAGAGCATAACATTAATGAGCGTTACTTAGCTACAAAAGCTGGAAATTAAAACTGATTGCAAAAAACTAATCTTATCCCAAACAGAATTTCTTATCACAGTAAGAGGAAATAGCAAGAAATTTTGAGATGTCCTCTGAGAAATCATTTTGCTATTGATTCCCTGTGGGAAACAGTTAAGCAGCAAAGCAATGAGTGACAAGAACCTATTAGCTAAGTCAGATCATCTATGCAAAGACATATGATCATTTCAGTTATTTCAATGATTTTGAGAGATGTGACACTGTTTCATATTCCTGTGTATTCCCTTACTTTTTGCTTTAAAGTCACTGAAAATAAGTGTTTCACTTAATTTTAAAACATAACTACTAGAAAGGATTGTGGCAAAACTGATAGGCAAATTATTTTTCTTTCCTGAAGTATTAGTAGTGGTATCTTCCTGTATAATTTGTAACCAATAAGTCAATAAATCAGCAGTACACTCTTAAGCACATGGAGCTTCACTAATAGTAGAAACACCAAATACCTATTCCAGCATAACAGCTACCAAGCAAAGCATTTTGATGTATTCTAGCAGTCTTTTAAAGATGCATAGATTTTTAATTTAGAAAGAACCATGAGAATAGATAACCTTATTTCTTTTAAAACACACTGTGGCATCAATGCTGTTTGTCCCTATTCTGAGCTCAGTAACTTAGATCTGAAAGTATGAAATCCTTTAACACCATGACTATAACAAATTTACAGCTGTATAATGTTTCCATATTTATACATTCTATTGCTAAGTTTTGTAATTTATTAGGAATCGGTCAATTATATATAGCTATTATTATGCATTCTGGCTGCATGTGAAAAAAAATCATGATAAGAAATTAATATATAATATTTTCTTCTCTTGTATGTATTTACATGTAGGCAGACTTTTTGGGTTCCGATTACCTGGACTGAGGCTCTTAACATACAGAAAGCAGTCCTTACCGCAAGAAGACCCTGATGCAGTGATAATCGATTCATCTAAGCACAGTGATGACTCAGTGGCGATGAAGCACTTTAAATCACCTACAAAAGAAAGTTGTAGTCCTTCAGAAGTGGATGATACGAAAGCACTGATTCAGTCCAGTAGATGTTCACCTTTGGTTAATATATCAGGACCTCTTGGCCATTCATCACCTAAACAACAATGGGACAGACTTTACCCTGATATGATACAAACAAGTAATCCACTAACCCATTCCAGATCAAAGGAAAGCATTTGTAGTATACGGAGAGCGTCCTCAGTACATGACATAGAAGGCTTTAACGTCCATCCCAAGAACATTTTTAGGGACCGTCATGCAAGTGAAGGTATGGTGAAAAGTCAATCAGTATCCTCTGATGTACTAAGAAAGGAATTATTACATTTTTTTTAGTAATCATCATCTCTTTGTAAGCAAAAGTAAATATAATCAGTTTATACATTCAAAGGCCCACTAAAAGTATTAATGGTCCAAATATGGTAGGTTTATTTACACTAAATACTATTTTTCATGTATAAGCAGACCAATGAAACCAGGTACAGTACCATCTGCCTTCTGTATAGGGATACAGAAAAATCAGGCTCAGCATTGCTAAAGCTGATAATGGTATTTGGAGGAGGAAAAATCAGAAGATCACATTAAAATTATATGCACAGTTCTGTTCCATACTCAAATATATTATGTCTTTGATTGTATGAAATTCTACTTCAGAGATTGATCAGTTTATTTTTCCTAAATCTGTAATGTGTACATTGTATACTCACTGATGCAGCACTGAGACACACTTTTTCTTTCACACTGGAAAAAAAATATCCTCAGCAATTCCAGTGAAACGCTTCGTCTAATGATTAGTGAAATACTTATTGAAATGGTGAAATGCTTACTGTAATATTCATGTGTGATTTTCTCTTTGTGTTAGCACAAAATTTCTAAAATATTTCAAACATTCTTGAAAACAGCAAAAGTTACAAAGTTGTTTTCTCTGTGTTATTTTTCTACTGTCTCTCCCAGTTATGCAGTCATTGACTGTGGTTCATGATTTCCTGTTGGAGGCAGGGAGTTTGAGAAACTTGAGAAACAGCTTAGCAGAGGTTTGAAAGCCCTGTGAATGGAGAGGCACCTTTGAAACTTGTTTTTCACAGGAAGTATGCGATGCTTTTGTGGCTACTGATGGTCTAACGACTTGAATTCCATATTTTTTATTCAAGACAGATGACAAGGAATGTATGGGGAACGTTTTAATATTTAAAAAAATGTATGTCATGGAAGACCGTGTACAGGTTCATCATAAATTATCAAGAAAATTAATTTTCATATCAGTGATTGACTGGTTTACCCCTATTCACTGATTACAAGTGTGAAATTCCTTTAAGTTCTCCTGCTGTTGGGAAGGTCCACATCAAGGGTTCTTTGCTTCTGTACATCTCCTAAAATATAAGTCTGAATGCTCCTCTTCCACCAGACTAACACCTAGAATAGCAGAATTAATTATTCCTTCCAGTTACTCTTCCTCTATTAAATATAATGGGTAAATACTTCTTTTTTCATTTTTGTCTCTTTTGGACTCTGATTTTTTTTTCTGTTTAAATGAACCTGAAAATTCAATTAATTCCATCCTAAACCATACCATTTTGCTATTTTTCATGTTCACATTAAAGCCAAGATTTCAAAATCAGAATCTGAAAACAAAAATCTCCACGGCTGAACCTTGGCATGTCTTTGGACCACTGCATAAGCTTCATTTTGGTTTCAACTTCCCCAGATATTTAAACTAACCTCTCAGATGAAACACCTTTAAAGATATTTGTTTTGTCAGTCTCTATTTTCAGGACTTATTTTCATTAAAGCACTTCCCAACAGGTTATTCTTCATGTAGTTATACAATGAAAATGTGTAAAAAACAGTTGTTAGTGTAGTACAAAGCTCACGCGGAAATGACCACATAATTTAATACATGCTGTATGGAGGAACAAAAATTTACAGCTCCATTTCAATGAATAATATTTTTCACATGTTATTTACTATGGAAAATAAATTTTACTATGAGTATTCAATAATCCATTTGAATGCCTATGGCCTCTCACATGATGTGATAATTTGTAATTAGAAATAGATAAAACACTGCCACTCTGATTTCACTCTGTATAACCTCCAAAATAGTAAAGAATCTGCCCTTATGTTTAGGTCCTACATATACATTCTAAAAAAGTACGGCAGAACAGAGAATGGCTCTTAGAACTGCATTAGGATTAGTAACCAACCTTGATGCCATCTGCTTCCAAGCATATTAGAATTTGGCACCTTATGCTGAAAAGATGTTTAAATTTAGCCAGGAGGTCATGCTTTCCTTACTTAACAGTGAGATATAAACCCCTGTTGTTGCTATATAATAATCCATGCAAGTTAGGCAACCAGGATTCAGCCTAAATCATCTTCTCTGGACTCACAGATTCTAAACAGAAGTTGTAAATACTGTACTGGAGAATGTAAAGCCTTAAGTAAAAGTAAAGTACAATAACTAAAAGTAAACCACAATCCAATGACCTAAAGTATTACCCAAGGAAGCACAAGGTTTAATATCTTTACCATTACGTTTTAATTTTGTTTATTGATCCTAATAATTCTGAATTTTCCTGAATCCACTGAAAGCCACTACTCCGTCTGAAAATGCAATTCAGTATTCAGATTTCTTTTTTTCCACTTCTTTCTGTTCAAATAACATTAGTTGAATCAGCATAGCTGAATTCTCACAGAAGAGAATAGCATTATTTAGCTCAACACTAAATATAGAAACTCTCCCATGGTCATTTTATTTTTTTGGAATGCAATTGAGAATTCAAATGTTTTTATGTGATAAATGAATGTAGCATACTTGCTTATCACTTCAAAATTATCGTAGTTGTGGACATTATATGTTGAAAGGTATTCCAGAAAAAAAATACATTTCTAAATTTAAAATAATTGAGGGTACTCAATTGACTTCCATTCTAAATTTGCCTCCTTGACAACAAAAGAACCAGGGCAGGAGCTGTGTCTTCCACTCACCACCCAAACCACAGCCAAACCCTTCTCACCTGAAACATCAGCAATCCAGGTTTTGCAGACAGGTTCACATGGACTCTGGGAATTTTATTGCCTTCAGTAACATCCCTGCATTCTGCTGAAAAATCAGCAACCTTTTAAGCCTAGCTCAGCCTACAAAATCGGTGTTTGCTGCTACAGACACCTGGAACAAACAGGCATCAGGCTGAGAGGAACTAAACACTCTCCCATGCCTGTGGCCTAGAGGGCCCAGCTCGATGTCTCGTGCTCCCCAGGCCTCAGGAAGCTTGAGGACAAGCCAGAGAGGCAGCAGGTGTGACATGACACCACAGGTGAGACTCAACCTTGCCTCTGATTGCCCTCTCAGGAGGAGGGCACAGCCTTTCTCCAGAGCTGGGCTGAAGCAGGGCCTCTTCAGGGACACTGCTGCCTCTGGGGTGGACAGGGGCACAGCCACCTCAGCCCTCAGAGGGGGCCCATCAGCAGGTGCCTATCAGTCTGAGCCCAATGCACCTTTGAAGCTAGTCACAGTAACCAGCAGCACACAGTCCTATGCCTGGCCCTCACCCCCTGCCAGCCCCCTGCCAGCCCCCAGAGCTCTGACCCACCCTCATACTCTCTCAGAGCTGCTGCAGCCAGGCAGAGGGCACAACACAAAGGGAGGGTGGCCTGTGTGTCATGTTGCATGCCCATGAATAGGCGTGACATCTACCTATCCACCTGTGTGTCTTCTTTAAAATAATAATAACAAAACCAACAACTATCTCCCTAAATGTGAGGTTTAATCTCATGAGAGGAGTCAGGACTGGGCGTGACTGTAAGGACAGAGAGCTTTGCTACTGTTTACCTTGTGGGAAGACACCTAAGAGCTGAAGAAAGATCTAAGGTATATCCTTCTCCTCAGTGTTTCTCTGGTATTTACTCAGAAAGACCCTGCTCAGCTTGCTGCCATGGTAAAAAGCTTTCCTCCTGTGAGTTGTGGGCAGGCGCAGGGCCTGGGTGAGTGTGCAGGGATGTCTGCACAGCCCTACACCTCACACAGAGAGCTGGCCTATGCCATCACCTGCAGTTGTGGGTGCCTCAGCCTCAGTTAATTACGTGTGACTAATTACTATTTCATGGGTTAGAACTTTTGACCTCCAACCCAGTGCCAGACTTGGGGAGAAACAATTTTATTGTGTTACTATTAAGGCAAGTTATCTAGAGCCAGTCCTAACACTTGCTGATCTTCTCCAAACAGTTTTATGGATTTATCTTTCAATTGTCAAAGAGTCTGCATTTTGACTACAAGTCTACATAATATAATCTAGGAGGTTCAAAAATATTTCTGCTCAATCCACATGCATATTTTGAAGCAGTATTTTCTGTTTTTTTCTGATGTAGATTTTAGTTGTCTTTTTTTTTCTCTCTTTTTCTTTACTTTTATTATGCTGAAAACCAGACAATGGTCGCAATGTCAAAGGTAAAGTATACATCTAGACTGTACCTTCCAGTGTTTCAAACTGCCACACTTTTTGGCATGTTATTTTGCTGCTTTATGAAATGTTCAAATGAAACATTCTCATGCTGACCTCTCTAGGGTCAGGTGCATTAATTAAAATGTATTTAGCTATTCCCTTAACAATTGTCTCAAAGCACTAACTATCAATCCCTGGAAAAAGTGAAGGCATAGTAAATGATCATTTGACTTAATTATATGTTAATTCAAAAAAGGAAGAGAGGGGGATAGAACATATCACAGTTATTTAACTCAGTGCTGTTGTCCTTAGGCAGGCAAAACTTCTATTGAAGCTACAAGGAGTTTTACCTGTGAAAGGATGTATAATCAGGCAGGCCACAAACATTCTATCATTATAAGGTGTTTATTTTTCAGTTAACTATCTCAAAATTAAAATAATTGGTAATCATGAGCCTTCTGGAAGTATCTTCACTTATTCCTCTTTTGTCTCCTTAAAACTAGTTTCACGTTCCTGGATGGCAGGGGGTATGATTTCAAGATTCCCGTAGTATTAAAATGTGCATGCATGAACTTCATTGTCAATTTCATGTTTAAATAATATTTAGCACATTTACAAAATTGTTTCTATTCACCAGCACTGAGCTACATCTTTTAGAAGCACTTTGAGCATAATTCCTAAGTGACTTTCTCCAGTTCTAGAAAATAATTACTAGAGTGTTCAATTCAATTGCAATATCTGTAGCTATGTCTGAAAACTGGTTTGTGACTTCATGCATGATGCAAAAAGTGTGTGTATCTGGTAAAGTCTTCTTTCTAAACTGCATGCAGTGCATGACCCAGATTCTGTAAAGTGATTCATGAACTACAAAATCATTTCATTTGCTTCATGTGTATGTTGGCAAAATCTTGGAGACAACAAATGCCGCCCCTGTACTGTAAAACAACTTTTATAAATATATTTACTGCTGGTGAAAGATGATGGATTGACAGCTCAAGAGAGTAAAATCATTCCTTAATGCATTGTGTAAGCAGGGACAATAGAATCCTACCATAGAAATGGGGAGCACAACGTTAAAGAATCTCCTTTGTAGGGTAGGCAGAAGCGTGACATCCTTCCTGCTTATTTAGTCCTTGGCCTATCTCCTGAAACTGTCAATCAGGGTGCCAATTAGTGTCAATTGTGGTGGTGATTTGTTATGGTGCCCTTTTTCTGCTTCCTGCTATGAGAGTATAGCAAAGGTCCACTAGCTGTCAAGTACCAGCTCACTTGCTGCCAGCCTGGGCTGTACTTAAGCTAGTAATGTCTTTCAATTAATTGACATTATCAGTGAGGTGCATACATACCTTTAACCACTTTCTAAAGCAAAAGAAGTTGTATTAAAAAAGTAAGGTTTTATTCTCATGTGCAATTAAGTCTAATATCACATGTTAGGGCATGAGTCTTGGTTAGGGAAGGAGAGAGTAATTCCCTTTGGAATAGAAGCAGTAGACTTAAATCCCAGAAAACAAAACTTCAGTGCAATTTCAGCATCTATAAAGTCACTATGAAAAAAAAAAAAATCTACTCATGGATTTGCTTAAGATCCTTTAGTTTCTTCTTACCTTTGAGTTCCTTATGTACCAAGAAACTTGTTCCTCTGACAAATGATTCCAACATGATAGGCTCATGTCTAAGCTTATTCAGTATTCAAAAACTATTAGTTGCTACAACTCTGTAGGGGAGTAAAGCTGAGAGCTGGAAACCTGCAGTCCACTATGTTAGCACACACAAGCCAGATTAGCCACTTCACTGATTTGTGAGGAGATTGTGAGCCCTGATTTATTTTTGAACACTGCTTTTTAATAGACTCATGTAGATGATGTGAAGGATAGATTTAGGTCCTGCCGGGCCAAAAGGCATTCAAGCATAATATTCCCATTCCTTGGTAGTGTCCTTAGTACCAGGCTTTTTAGCATTCCTTGTGGGAGAAAGGTAGATCTTCCTTTTTTCCAGTGAAGCTTGAACATGCTATGTTCATTGGTCTAAGGAGAAAAAGGACTGATTTCATAGTTTAGTGCTTAAAGCACTTACCTGCAGATTTTTGTTTATTTTATATCAAGTGATCTTTGGATAAAATACAGAAAGTCTTGAGAGCGGAAACACCAGATTGATTCTTCTCACAGGGGCACCCGAGTGGTTAGGTTAGAGCATCATGCCCTCCCTTATTATCTTGAATTCCCTTCTGCACAGCAGCACATTTAGATATTGAGTAGTGGAGGATTTCTATCTCTGGCCCAGTTTAACGTATAATTAGCCCGAATTTAGGAGGTAGAAAGCTAACAAAGCAAATTAAAAGTCGGGTTCTTCAGCAAGCATTCTAAGCAAGGTGTGAAGGAAGAACAGCCCTTGCTTAAAGAATCTTACACAAAAAAAAAAAAAA
>VWZY01011189.1:64819-85912 GCA_013399075.1 Chloroceryle aenea
CCAAAACAAACAAACAAACAAAAAAAACAACCAAAAAACCCCTACCCCAACCCTCAGCACTGCCTGAAGCATTTCTCCACAGCTATCTCCAGGCAGCTGGTTGCTTTGAATTTCACTCATTCACACATTGCAAACCCAGCTGTTCTGCTGTTGACTCTGTGCGATTTACCCTGTAGCCTAATCTTAATCCTCATTATTGTTTTGCTTCAAAGAAAAGAAAAAAGAAAAAAATATATAAATAAATAAATTAATTAAAACAAAACAAAACAAAACAAACAAGCAAACACAAAAAAAAAACCAAACACCACCAATGAAAAACCATCATATTGTTGCCTGTGTTAGAATTAAGATGCAATAAGATTCTCATGTGAATATGAGAAATGCCCTTTGATCCTGCACTTTATATACATTGTTACTGACTGCAAGAGCTGGATTTGAACTTAAATCCATACCTGGATCTAGGTCTCACTTTCTAAACATCTTTATAGTTCTTTTTTCCAGGATTATTCTCAAAAGGAAATTTTTCTTACAATGTTTTTGCTTCTGGACCAATTTTATGACAGTTATCTTGCTTTCTTGTTCTACAAAGAACTTTGTCCATTAAAATAATAATTATAATGGATGTATACAAACTCCATATTTTTATCTATCGCAATGCACTAAATAATATTCAATGTATGGATACCCCTATTGCTTTCAATATCTGTTTGGTAATGACAATTAAAGAAATACTTCTTGTGAGTTTGTGATACTCCAAGAATATAGGCTTTTTGGATACTGTTAGGTTAATATTTCCAGTGAGTTAAGTAAGTAGATACTTAATGAGCCAAAAGGGGTAGACTAGGATCTGTTCAATTTTCCAGTTTAGCAAAAGGTGGTTTGGGACTGACTATCATGTAAGCATGAGCAACAGTATGGATGTGTTAACAGAGCCTTTGCTCAGTCTATACACTCTTATAAACAAATGAGAATATAGTCTTTATATTCAGACAGAATTATAATGGTGCATACCAGTGCATACCTAGTGGCATAAAGACAAGTAAAGATTTACTTTTGATGACTTTTACAAAAACTATTGGGGGCTATATATAAAGGAAATTTCTTAATTAGAATCATAGAATAGATTGGGTTGGAAAAGACCTCCAAGATCATCGAGTCCAACCCCTGATCCAACTCCAATTACTATATCATGGCACTAAGGGCCATGTCCAATCTCTTTTTAAAAACCTCCAGGGATGGTGAATCCACCACCTCTCTGGGCAGGCCGTTCCAATGCCTGATTACCCTCTCTGTAAAGAATTTCTTCCTAACATCTAACCTAAACTTCCCCTGGCAGAGCTTAAGCCCATGTCCCCTTGTCCTGTTGTTGGTTGCCTGGGAGAAGAGGCCAACCCCCACCTGACTATAACTTCCCTTCAGGTAGTTGAAGAGAGTGATGAGGTCACCTCTAAGCCTTCTCTTCTCCAGACTAAACAACCCCAGCTCCCTCAGCCTCTCCTCATAGGACTTGTGCTCAAGTCCCTTCACCAGCCTGGTTGCTCTTCTCTGGACCCGCTCCAGCACCTCAATATCCTTCCTGAACTGAGGGGCCCAGAGCTGAACACAATACTCAAGGTGTGGCCTCACCAACGCAGAGTACAGGGGAAGGATCACTTCCCTGCTCCTGCTGGCCACAGTGTTCTTGATGCAGGCCAGAATGCCATTTGCCTTCTTGGTCACCTGGTCACACTGCTGGCTCATGTTCAGCTTCCTGTCGATCAGCACCCCCAGGTCTCTTTCCACCTGGCTGCTCCCCAGCCACTCTGTGCCCAGCCTGTAGCGCTGCATGGGGTTGTTGTGGCCAAAGTGCAGGACCCGGCACTTGGCCTTGTTGAACTTCATTCCATTGGAGTCAGCCCAACTCTCCAGTCTATCCAGATCCCTCTGCAGAGCCCTCCTGCCCTCCGGTAGGTCGACACTCCCTCCCAGCTTGGTGTCATCAGCAAATTTGCTGATGGTGGACTCAATCCCCTCATCCAGATCATTGATAAAGATGTTAAACAGGACTGGGCCCAGCACTGATCCCTGGGGGACACCACTAGTGACCGGCCACCAGCTGGATGCAGCCCCGTTCACCAACACTCTCTGGGCCCGGCCCTCCAGCCAGTTCCTCACCCAGCACAGAGTGCCCCTGTCCAAGCCATGGGCTGCCAGCTTTTCCAGGAGTATATTATGGGAGACAGTATCAAAGGCATCTAATACTAGGTTTGATTCTCATTATCAATTGAGTTATTTTAAAAATGAAGAATTTTTTTATTATTAACAATAAAATAGTTTTTAAATACCCTGTTAACATACCCCACTTAAACTTTAATGAAAACTGATTTCTCTGCATTTGTCAAATACTAAATATGTATTCTGATTTTTCAGGGCCTTTTAATCATATCAAGTCAAGTCTGTTGGGATCCACATCGGATTCAAATCTCAACAAATACAGTACAATCAACAAAATTCCTCAACTCACACTGAACTTTTCAGATATCAAAACTGAAAAAAAATCTTCATCTCCTCCTTCTTCAGAGAAAGCAATTATTGCACCTAAGGTGAAAGACCGAACGCACAATGTAACTGAAAAGGTTACCCAGGTAAGGTAATACCCATTATTTTACTTCCTTTTGAGTTTTGTGGAGCCAATTATCAGTGTATTCAATGGATTGTTCCTCTTTTCATGAACAATTTTGATATCTCCAAGACAATTTGAAGGTTTTGAACCATTATTTTACCTCCAATTCAGCTGCATATGAAGTAGTTTACAACATTAAATGGTACTGCTAACAAACAAAACTTTTCAACCCTCTATTTTTCAAAGGAAAAAAGCTGTTAATATGCACCAAGTGCCCCAAATAAGTACACTAATTTCAATCATTCCTGTCAGTCATAATTGTTACTTTCATTCTTTTTTCTTTTTCTCAGCTTTGCAAGTTGCTGATTAGTGCAAGGCACAACATGATAACAAATAATAGGTGATTGTGCACTGGTATAAATATCATAATTACATCTTGTCATTTCTGTTTCAGTTCTCTGTCTTTTCATAGTACTCTGTCCAGTGGGTATCTTTTTGGTATATGTACATCAAAAAGGCTGTCAAAATGAAACACAAATACCTTTGGACTGTTTGGATGTATGATACATTCTGTCATACTTGGGAATGAGGCATACAATTAAAACAAAACTGAAAACAAGTCAAGATATCATATGTCTTCACACTAGAACAAACATGATACCCTCTGAAGGCAAGAGAAGGTTTTGGCTCAATTCAGTATTATTACATTTGTGTTGTAAAGTCATACTGAGAGTGTCAAGGACAGGCTACCAATGTGCAACATACTGAAAATAAATATTGAGATGTGACAGTATTCCAAATAACTTTTATAGTCTTAGTAAAAAAGCACTGGTCTTTAAATATCCATCCACTGACAGTCTGAAAGAGGTTAGAATTGCTTTGTATTAAATTACAGATAAACATTCTATAAGGAGGATCTTGCAAAGAGTAGATTCTGACTTGTTGCTGACCTGCCTTCCACAGGCCAGACTGCGGCCTCTCTACATTGGTGCTATGTCAGATATTGACCATGCTCCTACTCCCGTTGATGGATATAAAAAGGAACGTATTGTATACTCTCTTAGAGAAACAGAGATAAAAATTCTATCAGCTCTGTGCTGAGATCCTTCAGTGACTAAAAAGTAATTGGATTTTTATCTTTCACTTACTTTGTCTTTGATAGCTAACTTGAATCTGAAGCCATTGTACTTTCTTCCCTGGTGAGTTGTAGGAGATGTAATCTCTTTCAGCTCCATTTTCATATGTTTAAAATTATTCATAGTAGTTATTAAAAAGACTAATTTATATAAGTTATGTAGGCATAAATCAAGCTTGACTGTTTTTTTCAAAATTCTGACTGGTTAATTAGTGTCAGACTGCCAAACTTCTATGTACTGATGACACTATTATGATAAATAAATAAATATTTCTATGTTTACTTTCCAAGTAACTTAGATATTTTTAAAAGGTCAGTAGAAATGGCTTGGATTGGTTAAACCTTCCACGAATTTTGATATTAACTAAATTCAAAATTAAATTTGAAATGCTCTATAAAATCTTTGCACTTCAGAAAAGACTAATAATTTAATTTTACATCAGTTTATGTAATTTTCTAGAACCATATAAACCTATGTGTAAAGTACAATTTGTGTAACAAACTTTGATAATATGCCATGCATCATAATTGGAAAGAATTCCCCACAACTATTCATTTTTCTCTTGTATTCATTTATCAGTGGTTTTAGCTACTGCTGCAGCCTAAACTCTTGGATTATGTACGGGGAAAAACTCCTAGGGGGTATAAAGAAATTTAGATCTCCTGAATTTGATAGCGTAAGACTTAGCCTAATAACTTGGCTAGTTGTTCATGAATTAGATTAGAAATAGACATTCAGAAGGTGAAATTGTCTAGTTTTAGTCCCATTTATGTTTCTTTGTAAGATTTTTCACAGGCACATAGATCTATTTTGTATCTACAGAATAGTACTGTTTAGGAGGTTTAGGTTTAGGAAGGTTTGAGCACAGTGTTTAGAATAGAATATGGCAGAAACATAATATGAAATAATTAGGATATACTCATGCTGACACAGACTTCTGATATATAAATCTGTAAAATAGCATCAAGAACATACAGAGGGCAATACAACCTATGGGACAATATCAGTAAAAGAGCAAATGAATATAAAATGGCCACAGTTAAGTTAAAAGGTCACCCTTAATCAACATAGTGATATTCTGAATCAGTCTTCTAATAAAAGAACTTAGGGCAGGAATCCCAAATGTCATTAGACAGAGCCTTAGAAATAAAGGGACAGATAACATAATGTGTTTTCTGGGATTGCAGGACTTGGTGACATGGAAGGCCACTTCCAATTACAAATTATTCAAACATCCATCCATCCATCCATCTCTGTCTCTGTACTCCTTATTGTGTATCTCCCTTCCTTTTCTCAGTTTTGCTGAGAAATTCGGTCCCTCTTCTATAATGTGACATTTCCACTACTGTGACTCCTCTCACTGTACAACTCAAAATACAGAGCCATGGACGCTGATATGCAGCATGCTAAGGTATCAGTGAGCTTCACAGTTGCATCACTACACTCTGGATTCTCTTTCATGCATCAGTAAAACCAAATATTTCTCTCTAAAGGTAGCAGATATATGACTTCTATCATTTCCACAATCTAGAATTAATTCACTTAGTGAATAAAAAGGAAGGGATGACAAATATCTGACTTCACAAGGTAGAGGAAGAATAATGACTAAAATAAATAAGAGTCATGGCCATTGTGTTTAGAGGAAGTGATACACTTTCAGAAAGCATGTGAGGAGTGACATGCTTTATCAGTAAGGTATTAGTGGAATAAATTAGGAGAAGACAGGCGAATCCTCAGCATCTTACCTTTTAAGTAATACAGTAAATGACTCTGTTCAAAAGAGATTATAAATTCTACTGCAAAGTCCCTTCCAATATTGTCTAACTACTTAACTGGAATGTACAGGACATTAAGTAGAGATGAAAATTGCCTTAAGATATAGCTTGCAGTTAAGTGATGGCTCTGCAATGGTCCAGAATAAGTAGATATGCTGATGTCTTAGTCTTTCACTTGGGTCTTTCACTGAGCAAAAACCCCTTGTGTAATGCAGGGTAGCTGAACATCTTTTGGATTCCTGTTTCTGCATAACACTGACTTTTACTCAGAGGAATAGCCCGGTGGTAGCTGCCACTACCCTGGGCTATTCCTCTGGAATAGCCTCTGTTGAAAAATTGGCATTGTCATAGTCCTGTGTAGCTACTTTTCACTAAAATTAAATTTAAGTTTCCATTTCACTTTAGTAAAAGTTGGGGTTTTTAATTCTCCACATTATAGTATCCAGAGGTGCTAAACTAATCTCTTGCCTAGAAGAGACTCGATTTACTTTTTTTTTTGCTTTTTTTTTTTTTTTTTTTTTTTTTTTTTTTGACAGTCTGTTCAGGGGGTTAGTCCATTTTCTGCATTCTTTTGCAGTGACAGTTTCAGTTGGTGTCCTGACACTGACTGTTAAAAAGAGACAAGTCTTCCCAGAGGCACAAAAAATAGACTTTTATTAAAGAAAGCAGTGGGGCAAAAATTTGACATCTGTCCCTTAACATCTTTGATTAATAGATAAAGCAGACTTCTGGCTGTAAAATTACAGTGTGTGGAGGTGCAAAAGTAAGCAACATTAATTTTTGTTTAAATATTATTTTATTTTAAATCTTACACATCCAGTACCCACTGATATATGATTCTAAAGCTCTGAGCTCAGTCATGAACAGATTCAAAGCAGCATGAATATTAGAAAAGACAGTACCTATGCTTATTTTCAAAGAAAGAAGAATTTCTGAATACCCACAGATTAACACTGGCAACAAACAATATAGCTGGTTCAGTTAATAATCTTATAAATTACTTGTTTCTTTAATGTGTTAAGAAAAACTGTCTTGTGGCCCCTGATCATTAACATTCAGAAATTATTGTTCCCCTTGTTACTCATCAGCCTGTTGAGATATCGTATGAAGTTGAAAGACCCAGTATGTATCTTTTGTTTATGATTTATCTCAATAATCTATTTACAGGAAGGTTAAACTATGATCTTTAAACTTCTTGTAAATAATGGTTTACAAAACAGTTTCATCATCCACACACCTGTAGGAAATATATATAGACAAACTTGTTATGTGGCTCTCATATGTTAAATATATACTTTGATGGGGTACATGGTTGATTGGAAGTTTATAATCTGATTTACAGACATACTGAACACACAGCTTTTCTGGGGAGATCTCAGTGAAGGGTCACGTATGAAGTAATAGACCTCGTAGTTTTACTTCATGTTTTTGTAATCTAGTCAGACTCTATTTTGTCAGCCTCAAAAGGTTAAGAAATAAGTATCAATATTCCCCAAGGCCAGTCTCGGCTGTTGATATAAAAAGAATTATTATATGATCATGTCTTCAAATTAACCTTCAGGTTTTCAGGCTAAAAGAAGACTAGCAGCATCTGTGACATACAGGGGCAATATGAGACCTAAAAATAAACCAAATTATTGATCTATACATTTTCAGCAGTCAGATTCAGATGACACACTGAGCTGTTTACAACATCATGCAATAACTCACAAACAACATTTCAAGGCTGTTCATTTTGGAATGCAAGCTGACATAAAGCAGAAACTTCTGAATATTTTAATATATCTTCCAATTACACAACAAGGCAAACATATAAAAAAGAAATTGGGGAGTAATCAGAGTCAACATTCCCTAGCTAGTGTATGGAAAGTTTAGATTATTGGTTTCTTCTGAACTAAAAATCTGTTTTTTCTATTGTGTGCTATTCTTGTTCTTAATGATCAATTGACATAGCTTATACAGAAAGTATTCCCTTTGTATATGTAATCATACTTAGCATTCTCATGTAATAAAATTTCATATCTTATTGTCATTATATAATTGGCTTCTTAATTGCTATAGATGTAATTATAGAAATGGTGTGTGTGCAATTTCATTATCATTTAGAAGATGTGACACACTGTAAAAAGAAGTAGAGAACATGCTGATGGCAAAACCATTATAAATATCCCAGTCTCAAGATAGTCACTTATACCTGTGCAAAGATGTCACCAAAATTGGAGAGTAGACTCTTTTGCACTAAAGCAAGAAGCTGTAGAAATTGTAAGGAAGCAGAAAACAAAGCCCTCTCTTTTGATCAGTTTCAGAAGAAAACAGCATTATCATTGCATTTACTTGATATTGCATCAAGTAATAAAATGGCCAATACAGTTACAGATTCACAGCAACAGTGAAAGATAAAATATTCTTTCCTTCCAGTTGAGCCTCTTCTCTTTGTGACAGCTGAACAGGCTAAGTCATCTGAACTGCTGCAGTGTTTTGAGAAGGTTTCACAGCATATGGTAGAAATGGAGCAGTCAGAAAACCCAGCTGCTGTGAAGCATGTAACCTGGATGCATCCTTAATTAATCCATGTCTTTCCCCCAAGATCTAGTCTTCTGATTTTGATTTTGCTGACTTGGGAAAAAGTATCCAGTATCTTCTCTGAATTACACTTTCAAGTAACCAACGTTCAGTTTAATCTCTTTGTTGTTACTGCACTGAACCAAATACTCAGCAATCTCTTCTGTGATGCTAACATGGAATGACATATATTTTTTTTAATACTCGATTGTTTCCCAAAGGAAAAAAGAGTAAAAATCTTTTGATGCTAATAAGTGGGGGGAACTGAATTGACTGCATTGTAGTTTGTTCTGAAAGTGATTCATCTGATGGATATGTTGAGTGTGTAAGAACTAATTTGCCCTACAAACTAAGTAAAACTGATCAAAATCAAGGTGTAGGCAACACTTAGCAAACCTCATTTCTCTAGACTAGAGCTCTAAAACCCTAAACACCTGGTTGCATGGTAGATTGACTTTGGAAGTTTCTAAACTTGGTATGTTACTTGGTTGAAACCAACAGTTTTCACACCCACAAGAACTGTTCCACCATGAACTGCCAGAAGTCAAGTCCTTGCTTAGCCCCTGACAAGACCCACGGAGATCCAAAGAACTGTCAGGCTCCTCTGTTCCACTTGGCATGCACAGCCTGGAACGGTACCTTTCACACATGTTGTAACGGTTGCCTTAAAACAGCCATGAAAGGAGTCCCAGTCTCTCTTTCACATAACTTTAGAACCATACAAAAAATTAGTGTGGAAGAGACCTCTAGAGGCCATCTAGCCCAACCTTCTACTCAAGACATCATAACTTCAAAGTTAGATCAGAGTCAAGTGATTACCATGTTAACTAAGGATACAGTTTTTATGATTAGGGCAGCATAAGCATATATTTTCCCAGCAAAAATCACCCAGTGATAGACAGCAATAGCAGCTGATGTGCAGAAAGAGCAAGGGAAGAGGGCAGAAAGCTGTGGAATTCATGGGCCAGAAAGAGCTGGCATTTTACAAGGAACATTGTTGGTGTAGCTAACATTTAGAGTAGCCACTTAGAGGCTGTCCTGGGTTGTTGTGCCAGAGTATTTTTCTGTTACTTTTCTTACGTAAATGACCATCTGTTAAAAAATCCACAGAAATAACCCAGGGAAGCAGACTCAGGACTCTTTCCCTCCCCAAGTGCCCTTACCCTCAAATGATCTGGCGTCTGAACTCTGTTCTAGTGCCAGACACCTCACATGTATGCACTGTAGTACCAATGTTGGATCAAGCCACAAAATGCGACAACCTGGGCAGTCAATATTTAGCATGCACCTCAAATTGCATATTCACCCCTATTAAGAGGCAGTTTCATCAGACAAAAATGCAGGTATTTTCAGCCAACAATTTAATGTTCATTTCTTGCAAGTAATGAGTTTTCCTTTCAGCATAATAGTAGCTATTACACAAAGTGAAAAACTAATAGGTAATTTGAAAGATTAACTTTTTCAAGGAAATAGTTAAGTTCCGACACATCGTTAATGAGAGAAATTGATAAACTAAATGTGAGAGCAGAAAGTTCTGGTAATTTGCAGCTAGTAAGGTGTTGATATAGCTGGTGATAATTATAAAGCTATTATTTTCTACGACTGATTAGAATCTGTGTGGCTTTAAGCATATAAAGGCGAAACAGCAGCAAGGTTATTATTCTTTTGGCTTAGCCAAGAGCTAGGAAAGAAGCAAAAGGATTGACTGGTTTTGATGTATTGGCAGCTGAGGAAAACATTTTCTGCACAGGGTTTGTTAGGTTTTGGGATTTTTTTTTATAGGATTAGAAACAGTAACAAAAAGTAAAGCCCATGAATGCCCTCAATATTAATAAGCCAATAAAAAGGTCACTCTTTTTATCTATTATCTGTCATGTGTTAGAACTTGGATAGTGCTTTCAGCTTGTAACTGATAGCAGAATCAATAGAGAAGTGCATATTCAGAATAGTTCAGAGATAATGCTTTAAAACAAACAAACAAAATAATAAAAGAACACTCCTTAAATTATATTGAAATATCAATAAAATCACAGTATGGGAAAAATCAGGAACAAACTGTATGAATTAAAAATCAAAGGATCATTGAATTCCAAATACTATATTTATTAAATAGGGTGCTAATCAGTGTGATAACATTTAGTTGCAAACCACTCATTGAGCTTTAAGAGTGTTATAGGTGATACTGAGAATAAAATAAATAAGCATAGGACAACAAACATCTCTAGAAAACATTTACTAAAAGAGGCTAGTTCAGGGCATCTATAGTGTAGAAATATACTACAAAATTCAAATCTATCTGAAATAAAGTACCTAAATTGCATGAGCATTTAAATGATATTCATAGTACATAGAGAACTCAGAGAGTTTCTTCCTAATATCAGGGCGGCCTTGTATTAGATTTATCTTAGATAAGTCTGTTTTTCTTTGACAGCTGAATATTTTTTTCATTGTGGTAGATAGTGGAATTGTCTTTGATACACTTTAGGAGTATTTTCAAGCAAAAGACTTTTATTTTAAAAAAATGCCAATTTTACATTAAGGCAGCATCTTTTAAAATACAAGAATTGCAGTAGAAGTAGTTACTTTTCATTTAATATCTTGGAAGATGTCATGAAAAGTTATGTACAGGTCCAGACAGCCTGTTCAGAATACTGCTACTAATAAATGAGAAACATTTATTAAATGGGAAGAAAAGTTCTTCATTTCAAAGCTTTGCCTCTTCTTTTTTTTTTTTTTCCTCCATCTAAGTATCCATCTTCTTTGAAAATGGTCTGCTTTTAAAATGAATTATATTAATTATGAAGAAGCCTACTCTCTTCTGAATTAAAGAATTGCTGTGTGGTTATGGTCTCACATCTGTATCAATCTGTTCTGTTCAGAGAAGTTTAGTTTCACTGGGTCTGCAGGTGGTCTAAGAACGGAAGAGTAGAAGTGAAGCAGAGTAACCTTTGGCCACAGCAACCCCATGCAGCGCTACAGACTNGCAGCTTAGTCTCTAATAAAGCTAGTTGCTGAGTTTGGAAGTGAAATCAGTGCCTGCAGCTCAAGGTCATCCTGTAGAACTTGTTAGAGGATAGCTAATTTATTTTGATGAGTTTTGTTAGAATAGCATGTGGACTGCAGCCTCCTTCCACATTTTCAAACAAAACTTGAAAAAGATTTTTCGTATGAGATAGTAATTTCTAGATATATTACACTATCTGTTCTGGGCAGAACACTAGGACTAAATGTCTCCTTTAAGTGGACAGGGTTGGCATATGCTCATTAGGAATGGAGAGCCACAGGGGAGATGGACATTTCTAAATTAAGCTTTTCCCCAGCTACCAGAGCAGTTTCAATCGCATTTCACACCTTTTTAAACACTAAGGGATCCAATTACAAAATGCCCATTTTCTAGGAAATAAGTTTGCTTCTTTTGCTGATAATGGAAAAAATACTTAGCATGAAAGTAATTAATATGAATGTTTGCATAAGGATTGTTTCTCTTTCCCCTTTACTCCTAACAGTTGTATCAGTAAACATAGAACCAAACCGGAGTGTAACTGTTTCAATTTTCACTCTATATGCATCAGATACTCTTACAGTGTTGATGCTCTACTTTAGCTACATCAAAATTTTTGGCAGCTTTCAATCCAGTCTAAATGGATAATAATGAAAGATACATGTTTCATAAGCATTCTGAGGAAGAAGAAATAACATCAACAGGCACAAAATCTACTTTGCTTTGTTGTCATGCCAGGAACAAATGATAGAAAATATCTTTCAGGTGACTCAAACACACAGGAATAATTTAAGCCCTTGTTACAAATGTGACCCTTGATGTTTTGTTGTTACATGAAAGCTTGAAAAGTTTTCTGTTGCTGGAAGAGAACAAATAACTCACAAGCTCTTCAGCATTTTGGAGGATAGCATTTGTGTCTTCTGAAATAACACCTCATAGTGAATTTTAAAAAAGGGGGTTACACAACTTGCTGAAAAGAGTCAGTTGTTAATATCTTCTTCTTTGATAATCTGTATATCAGTAATTTAAGATTTAAAGTTCTGTACAGCATACTTAATAAATCTGCATGCTTCTAAGTGTTGCTCTGATGATGCATTGCCCACTAATATGAAAGTAATTACATACTGATTTACAAGAAGAGGTTCCTGACATTTAATATCTATAAGTAATTTCTTAACTTTTTAATGGAAAATAAGGGATAGAAAAAAAGACCTATAAAATGCTTCCTCTTTTAATATCCATCTGCATGAGAAAATAAATGACAGGTTAGAGATAGTGATTTTTCTAAATTATTACATGTATTTAGAGATGTATAGAAGGAATTTTTTTTGACAGTAACATCCACAGAAAAATTATTTCCATGAAAGCTGCATAACTTTACTGAAGAAACATAAGAAGGCTATTCTACTGCTTTAATTTCATAGCATATATAATTGCTTGACAATTTGAAGACCTGATACCATGTATTTAAATATCTAGCTGAATATATTTACCTAATTATTTGAGAGTCTTATGAAATTGTGGCACTTCATAGCCTCAGCCCTGTAGAGCACTCAGCACTCCCAGGAAGTCACAGTGCTCTCAAATCTGAGTCAGATTTTAAAGTTTTCATCACCAACAAGGAAGGATGCTGCCTTATCAAATGGGACTAATTGGACAACATTTCTTAAGGAATCTTTGTAAATCTTTAAGATCAGGGATGGTTCTGTAATTCTTTTCACATGGAAAGTCAAACTACTTAATAATAAGGCCTAGCTCCTTGGTTTGTATTGCGGTATTGGTTGAGTTCTCTGATGCACTATGACATTTCTGGAGATTTCAGTGTTCTTGGATATCATTACATTCATACAGTGCAAGCACTAGTGTGAATCCAGTAATTGTTTAGTACAGCTGCTATAATTTCAAGGCAACAACCCAATCACTGTTTGTTGGCCGAATCATGTCACTGATAGATACTGATAGACTGTCTACATGGACTTCAACCATGACATCAGATTTTAAATTTATTCTCTGTTTCATCATGTTTAGATGACATGATTTAAAGTATAACTACTACTTATCTAAACACCCCATTCATGAATATAATGGAATATATTTTAATAACAGCCCTAAATAGAAAATATGGAGAGCAGAGGAGACAGATACACAGAGAGAAAAGATCTTCTATTTCCAGCTCAAATGCAACTTACTATCACAGTACCACTAACACTGAAGCTACAGAAGATGTAAAAGATAAAATGTCAGCCTAAAGGAACCACAAAGATCCATGTAAAACCCAGTTGGAAGCATATTACTTGCATGGTGTTGTTTCCCACAAGCATTCCTCTTCTCTTGGAGGAAACAAGCAATTTGAACCTGGTGTTTTCACCTAGGCTTAAGATGACAGTCTTTCCATCTGAAAAGTCTTGTGGCTTCAGCTACACAAATGCTACACATTACACAGGAGGAGATTAAAGAAGAATCAGAGCACCAAAAAGCAGATATGTGGCCAGCAAAATATTCACCTATACTAGTGAATCCATATAAAAAGATGAAACTGTAACTAAACTACCTAAGGCAGAGAGAGAACAGTTCAACCAATGTAACTCGAATGGTCACAGCAGCAGTGTTACACTCACTGGTGCACAAGACCTTTTAAAATCAATGTCATTCTCTATTCCTTGTGGATTTTCCAGCATCAAATCAGTGATGGCATTTTTATGTCAATATTTTGAGAGGTTATGTCTAGGTCTCAGTTAAAATTTTACTTTAACTGAAATTTGAACACTGCCAAAACAGAATTAATGTTCAACTTCAATGAAATTTTGCAAGCATTTATTTAAAAAAATACTTAACACTAAATTCCCCATGCATACCACTTAAAACACATTTTTTTCTTCTTTCACAGAATGTCATTGCTTACCAATTTGTAGCTCCTCCAGAATATTAATTTACTGAATATCCAAAAACTTTCCATTGTTTCTGCATTTCAGTTAGGGTGACAATGCCATAAAATCTGGTTTTGACTAACTAAAAAAAAACTATTTTGTGGCAAATGGACTTCGGGAACAAAATTGATCAAAATGTGTTCAGAGAAGCTTTGAGTTTTCAGGTTTGGCCATTAATAACAAAAGTGTTGTTTCAAAGTTTGCTTAAAATTACACTTGATGAATATGTGGGCATAGCCCAGAAAAATATAAAATAAAATCTATTGTGCTGTTTGTGAACCTGCAAACAAAGAAATATTGAACTCACTGTTTAAATAAGAAAGTTTTATATCTTGTTGTATCTGAAGTATGGGAAACATATAGGACAGGCAAGGACGAGCCGTATTTTCACACAGCAGAAGATTTTCATTAACAAAAGCTTAACTTACAAATTATGGAGACCATTAAAACACTGTGTTATAAGACCTCATGGGTATACCTCAAATTATCTGATAAATTATGTATCATTATGATATACAAATTGTTATACTACACAATTTTAAAGCATTTAATACAGACAAAAGAGTAAAGTAAGAAGAAAAGTAAAATATCCCCCACAATTTCTATTGATTGTTTAAGATTTTTTTTAATAGTTATCATTTTAATAACATGTAAAAATATATTTTACATGTAAAAATGCCTTTTAATGTCAATGTGAGAAAGTAGTATGTCATGCTGTCTTTGGAGGACACACTAAATCAAAAGCACTTCAGCTTCCTTTCAGTACTAGTGTAATCTTATTATTTGGTTCATGTAAGCATCAAGGAAAAAGACTGAAATGTGAAGGACCTTTGTAGTCTTCTAAGGAATTGAGTAATGTCTACCGTCAGGGAGCAAATGATGATTTAATTTCCATCTGCTCAGTCATACTTGTGTATGGCACTGGAAAGAAAATTAAAAATTTCATCGAAATAGCTTTTAATTTTTTGTGAAATTACTTAGAGATCATTGAGATTAACCTAGCCTAATAATCTATAGAAACCTCCTATAAAAAATGAGATGGGTATGAATGTTCTCATGGCAGTTCTTGCCTATATGCTTTGAGAAACAAGAACATGCTTTACCTTTCATTAATGTAGTCATCTTCCACTGTTATATTCAGATAATGAGTATGATTGATTTTGTCTTTTTGATTCAACTTTGAAGTGTATTTGAAGATCTGAAAAGCCAAATATTCTTCCATATTCCTTTCCTTATATTTCACCAGCTACAATAAGGTCTGTAATAGAATTATCCTGTTTCCATTATGTTGCTTACATTTCCATGTAAATGTCATATCTTGGCTTCTGAATACACTTTATACAGTGAGAAATTTGAAAGTTTCTTCAATCTTTACTCATAATAAAGACATTCAAGTGTCTCAGCATAGAAATAGCTGTCATGTAGCTAGATTTGCTACAGTTTACCTTACTTAAAGATGCAGGTATGATCATCCATTTATCTGTCAGGGCTGTGCATGGAGCGTTGGACTAAGTTCAGCAAGAAAAAGAAAGTGTTTTTTCATTTCATAGAGTATTGTCTTGAAATAAATCATTTTAACAATTATTTCAATAAGTGGACTGGTAGCATTTTCCACACTTGTATGGAAGGTATATATAGCTGGGATAAATGTTTCTTTTAAAGTCCCCAGGAAATTTGGGACTATATTGAGAGTTTGGGCTTTATTAAATGTTTATGAAGTTCTCTTAACATGAAAGGGTGCTATGCAAGGGCTAACCTTGTTAGTACAAACTTTAATTCCTTTGTGGCAGAAGCTGCACTGACAAAACAGTATTTAGTACTAAATAAGTACATCGTTTAAATACACAGTTCATATGAGACACACTGTCATGACATATAAGAAAGTACCTTTCTGAAAAATGAATTTATTAAGCTTTGCACCTATCAAACATCCACATCTACCTTTTGCATAGATATACGCGGAATCCATCTACCTTGCAACTCCGGTGTTCCCCCCGACCCGTATAGCTCTTATTTTGCCCCCTGTAAACATTGCTCTTTGTTCACATTTTCCAGATGTGCATTAGTTCTGTCCATGATGAAAGGTCTTACTGAGACTGTGAATATGCTATGTGCTATATAATATAGGGATGTCCTGTCTGATTTGAAATATATAGCACAAAGATAATGTGAATACTTAATGAAGTGCAAAAGGTCCAATGCTTTCTGAATAACTTGCTTATAGCATCTGGTCCATGCAATCACACAATGCTCACAAAACAAGTTCAGTGCTTCTTAAAAGCACCAGGCATGCTTTCTGGTTGACCTCCGTTCTTCACTACCAAACTTCTCTTAAGTTTGTCACTATCTGATGTTTGTTCTTTGGTCTGTGTAAAATGAAGTGATGTGAGTCCCACAGATTTGGAGAGCACTTGCAGCTCTGAAGGTAATAATTAACATGATCACTGGCAGTCTCTGTAACTGTTAAGGACTGAATAAGGACAAAAATATAATTCACCCTCTTATGCTTAAAGGTTTAGTTCCTTCATGTCAGGGTTCAGTCAAACTGGAGTAACAGCCAAAAGAAAGATGTTTTATCTGGTGCCCACACTAAGCTTGTTCTTTACAACAAAGCAAACATTTCAGCTTTTGGAGCCAGCAAATCAGCCAGTGCCTACAGACATAATCCCTTCTGAATAAAATTGAAATCCAGTTTAGATAGCACCAGTAGACAACGAATCCATACTTTTAAAGAATGATAACAAGCTTTAGGCATTGACAAAGTAGAAGTGAAGCAAAAGGCAATACTTCTGTCATACCTTTATGTGTAGCAGCACTATAGACTCTTTTGTAGTGAATTTAAGACAATGACAATAGATTTGCAGATTACCGACATGGTATATTTCTTATCCTAGGTCCTATCCTTAGGAGCTGATGTTCTACCAGAATATAAACTCCAGACACCTCGCATCAACAAGTTTACTATATTGCACTATAGTCCTTTCAAAGCCGTCTGGGACTGGCTCATTTTGTTGCTTGTAATATACACCGCCATATTCACCCCTTACTCCGCTGCCTTCCTTCTGAATGATAGTGAGGAACGGAAGAGGAGAGAGTGTGGATATTCTTGCAGCCCACTGAATGTTGTAGACTTAATCGTGGATATTATGTTTATCATTGACATTCTAATAAACTTCAGAACAACATATGTAAACCAGAATGAAGAAGTGGTAAGTGACCCAGCAAAAATAGCAATTCACTACTTCAAAGGCTGGTTCCTAATTGACATGGTTGCTGCAATACCTTTTGACCTGCTGATTTTTGGCTCTGGCTCTGAAGAGGTAAGCTTAAACGAATAAGAAATATTAAATCTTAAGTTTTGACTTTACTACAATACCTATATATCCTAATGTATTTTATGCTTTTCTATTAATAGACTGTTTAGTAGTTCTACCCCATCTTTTAAAGTCAAACTAAAATGACATTTTCCCTTTCTCATTAACAGGAGAACTAGTTGAATGATTCAGCTAGTATTTTTCAATTATACCATATTTGATACTGTCTTTACAAATAATGAAATAATTATACCATGTACAAAGGATTTGTTCAAATGCTTTTATTTAAGCACTGCTCCTTTGCTGCTGACTTTATAAAAAAATACTCATTATAAGTGTTGTGTTAGAATTAAAGCGTTAAAATAAGTTTTCTCTGTTAAAAATATTTAGATCAGATTTTTACTCAGTGTAAACTGCAAGCTATACCACCTAACAAAATTATTTGGTTATTGTCTATTTTATAAAAAACCTGGACTACCAAAAGAAAGAAAAAAAAAGTTTATGCAGGATTAACCTTTCCAAACATGACTACTGCGCTCACCCTATATGTACAATAGGTTAAAAATGTGTTCAATAGATGCATCCAAAAATTGCCCAAAGGTTTTTAAAACATACACTGTGTTCTGAGAGCTTGACCCAGTTCTGCCTCCTTCCAAATAATTTTACTTAATTTAAGAAGGACTACAGTTATATCACATTTTTTTTGGATGAAAGTGAACTACAAATAGAGAACTGGGGAGTGGGGAGAATGTGAGGTATAGAATACAGCAGTTAAAAAGGAAGCAGCAAACCAGTGTGAATGATCCATTCACTTTTCAAAGGATACAAATCCATTTCTTAAATATATTATTTTGCACATATTGACATAAGGGAAACAGACAGTTTTGTCAACTATATATGCATCTCATTAATTAAGAGAAAGGTGAAAACTACAAATTAATCAGCAACCTTTAGCATTAAAATGTATTGATCTGACTGTATGTCTCTATGTCACAATGTGAAGAACATAAGAATGTTTTAATTTTAAAATTAATTCCTTTCTTTTCAAGTAATTTGCTTTGACAGAAAATATTTTTATGTGCACCCCAAAAGCATCTGAATTCTGAACTTACCCTACCCATCCTCACAAATTAGACTTAACCTTAATTAAGTATGCCTTTAAGCATCAGTACAAAAAAAATGGCACATACCTAAATGCACCCGGAGAGTCTTGTGAGCATATTCACTCCTAAAAATTTCTGAAGAATGGTAAATATTGGACATGTTTTTCTTAATTTCATTTTCTTAAAATGTATATAATGAGAATGTTTTCCTGACTCCAGTACTTCTGAAAAATCATTATAATAATATGGTCTAATTCAGCATTCATAGAAATCAACAGTAACATTCCTAATCAATAGTGATATTCCTATTTACTGGAACATGAGCATGTACACATGGGGTGTGTATGAGAATGTAGAGAAACATGTAGGTAACCACATGAAGTAGAAATAAATTTTAAGGGCATGCAATTAGAAGTAACATAAGTAACATAAAGGACAGAGGAAATATTAATAGCTCTCTTACCAAAAAAAGAACTTTTCTATTCAGAAGGTGACTAAAAATCTCACAGATTCAAGAGGAATTTTAATCACCTTTTGTATTGATTATCTGTGGTAGGTCTTAGTCTTTCTCCCGATTTTTTTCTACGTATCTGATCTGTGCACACACATGAAAGACAAACATTTTGACAATGACATTGCTTCTAACTTGGACCACATCATTCCACTTCAGGTATGGTCTGTCTCTCTTTCTGACCACTGAGCGCTCTTCACTGCCAAAAAAATATGTTGCAGGATCAGAAGTGTGGAACATCAAGAATTACAACAGGGATCAATTCCAAAGTTCAGGTTTTGACCCTAAACATCATTCTTCCACACTTCCCCTGTTACAGACATTCTTAAGAGTAAAGTGACAGGTGTTAAAGTGATGCTAAAGGCATTAAAGATAATCTTACAGATTAGAAGCAAACAAATGCATTCCATCAGGTGAGTACACAAATACAAACCCCATGTATTATTGGAACATGTTAAGACTTTTTCACTATTGTACATCTAAGTAAATTAATTCCTCTAAACCTAGTAAATTGAACAGTTTCACTACCTAGGAAAACTAGTTTGCTTACCTAAGAAGCAGTGAAGCTATACAGATTATGACCAGTTCACCCTGCCATTGTGACTTCTCTCTCTCATTCATGGTAGTGAATACGTCAATCACTTTTTCTAAACTGCTACTTACTGCACCTTTGCTTCCTACATTGCTAACTATAATATTCCCCAGTAGTCCCTTTTTGATAGCTTAGCAAGAAGAAGCAAATGTAAAACTATTTGAATGGAATATTTTTCATTAAAAAGATTTTTTTCAGTCATAAGGGTTATCTTCTTCATGAAATAGCTCTTTTTTGTTACCTAGACATTCTTCACATAAGACCCCTTACAAACAATTGTATTTAGCAATCCGTTTAGTAAGCAACATAAGCTCCAAAGAGAGCTCCATGTGTGCTCACTCAGCTTTAAAACAACTTGATATCAAAGCAAGTATAGAAAGGGCAGGAGAAATGATCCAAATACTGCATGCAGCACTATCTGAGCCATCCAAAATTATTATGGCTTGTAGTGAAGCATTCTCTTTTTTCTGTATTGTAAATGTTAAATGGCATTCCTGATACTTGGAAAGATAAAAAATAATTACTAGATGGACTTCTTACTTTCTAATCCTTTGGTAGTTTATTTTTAATCACTCTTCTTTACAAATAATAGTTGCAGTGGCACAGCTCCTCAAAGCACCCATATAGTTGGTGTGCATGTACAAGTGGAATGCTGATTAAGGCTACTAGACATGTTTAGACATGTATTTAAAATAATGTGCTTTTTAATGTATTGATCAGCTTTTCAAGGACAGGAAAACATTAGATGGATATATAGGTAACCAGAGTTTCTTCTCTTTCATCTAGAACCTACTGCAATAAAACGTACAAAGAGATAGTAACAGCTTCAGCAAGAATATTTTTATATTTATAGTTTTATTGATACCAGGGAGAACACTCAGCTGAAATATGCAGAAATTAAGAAGTCTTTTGCTGTTTTTACAAATAGCAGTGACCAAAGCAATTTTACAGAACATAATTAAAAAGCTTACCAAAAGGAAAAATGCTGCCTTAGAAAATAAAAATAAATGCATCAAAGTACTCTTATTTTTTTTTTTAGTTTTGGTATCTTCATTCCATTGCACAGTTTAAAGCAAACTGAAAGGGAGAAACCCACATTTCTAGAATTACAGATTGAATCTCATAGTCCTGACTGCATCTCCCCTGATAGAAGCAGTACTTTAGCTCCTTTGTAAATCAAGCTCAGAAAACATCTCAGGAAGGGAGCAATATATTTTTCTGTGCTCAGTTTATCAATTTCCTTGGAAAACCTTTTCCAATTAATTTCAAGTCTGTTACACTGAAGACTGCATATCTGATTGTACAGGCAGTCTACCTTTATAGTAGCAACCCTGTGGAGTGAGTGCATTCCAGGATGATGCAGCGTTATGTTAGAGTATCTGGAAATTATTTACGTGGCTGGCTAATGTCAGAGAGTATTTAGTATGTTCTCCCCTTTATTGCTTTTCAAGATGAAACAGAGAAGAACCCTAACACTCCTCGAGCAAGCAGTTCTTTGTAGACCATTTTGGCAGCCATTTATCAACAGCAGTTGAAGTATCAGTGCCCGGCTATTAAAAAAAAAAAAAAA
>VWZY01011189.1:85939-96386 GCA_013399075.1 Chloroceryle aenea
TTGGTTCGTTGAAATATTTGTATTTAATTGCTCTTTGTACTAACATTTCCAGTATCATGATGCATACAACTTAAAGGTCTTCAACAATGACACAGTGTTCAGAAGAGGATATTAAGGTAATGGAGCATAGACTGAAAGGAAAAATTCTGGGATATATTAAAGATTTTCCCAAGAAAGACAAAAGAGTTAACTATGCTTAAAGCTATAGTACTCATATTAATGCACACTGCAAGAGACAGTTTGAGCTACTTCAGTGGGTTATTTGGTTTAAAAAAGAGACAAATAAGACATTGTATTATAGATATACAATAATGATATTGGGTTTTATGAAGAAAGGAAAAAAAAAACCACAATCAAAATCTAGAGGAAACCTAAGGATTTGTCCATCAGTGAGGAAGTCATGATTTCTAAAGTGTTTTTATGCACAGGCAAAATAGAATGTGTGCAGATAATTAGTTAGGTAATTCCATCTTCCTCTTCCAGTCTGATACAGTAATAAATTCTGAATAATACCCTCTGCAATCAGATAGACCGATGGCCTGTTCTTTCAAATCATGCTGCAATAAATTGCTGTCCATCAAAATATCCCCCTACTGTGGTTATTTCAGCATCAGGGCTTGAGAAACTGAGGGTCTAAACTTATCTCACAGTTAATAATGAAGACTAATCAGAGTTAAGGTTACTCCCTTCTAATATATAAGGATTTTATAAAAGAAATTCAGTGACCTGTTCTTAGAAAAACTAGTATCCATGAACTTCTGTTTTAAGAAGTTAATTTTTTTCCCCCTGGAAACCAAAACCTACAGATCATGCTTTCCACCTCTCCTGCCATCCGTATTTTAGTATCAAAGCCTCTCCATTGTGTTAAAAAAATTTCAAACTTAAGACAAGTTTCTCTCTGTTTAAAGCATAACTAACTAGTCTCACTCATGCTGGTTTCATCAGGAAGAGATGGAATTTGCTTGCATTATACACCTCCAGCATACTCCAGAGCTGACTGATATTGTATCTAAGCACAGGATTGACACTGAGGATGAGTAATATTAGCGAGTCTTATCTTAAGAATGGTGTGGAATACTGTTGACATATTTTGTATTCACAATCTACATTCTGATCTATTTAAGAGACACTGTAAGAATATGTTGCTTCTCACATGGTGTAGAGATATAACTACATCTGTCACAGAATGGTTCCAACATGCTACTTAGAAAAAAGTTAGTTTTTCCTTAAGGGACTGTAAATATTTCAGCCTGATCTTCCATATATAGAAGAATGTATCCAATGGCAGTATTCACATGCTGAAGCTCAGCCTAGATGAAGCTTTTTGAAGGATATGGTCTTTCAACAACCTTCTTTATACATCAATGAGAAATTCACCCTGAAATTATTCTCTGTGATGTTAAGCTGAACCAAGGAGTGTTTACCCACTGTTACTCTACATTATCCTTTTGCTCATTTACTCAGAAGATATTAAGAACATATTGACCTCTTCGCTGACAAACGCAGCCAAGAAAGTCTGGGGTTTTTTGTTACAAGGGCCTTGGGATTTTACTCAGAAACATTGTAAATGCAAGGATTTAATAAAATGTAGAAACTGGTCTAGTACTTGTTTAAAGAAAGTTTTAGCACAACACATGCTACCATCAGAGTGGTTTTTAAGGCTCAGAAAACTTTTTTGGTTAAGTGTAACATAATGTACATGCCTGTTAAAAAAAAAAATGAAGAAAAAGACATTAAAAATTGATTCAATCTTGACATATACTGAATATTTTAGTATATGTTTAGACTTAATGAAGGGGAAAAGGTAGATGAGTTATTTTTGAAATTAAGCAGTTACTATTTGCAATGTTTTCACTCCCTATTACAAGGAATTAACAAGTATGAAAATGATTTATTGATTTAAAATTGTAAATCTACATTAATAAACTTTAGATTGCTTCAAAAAGATCAGTCTCAAAGATTCTGCAATGAATCACAGTGCAGGTATGCACTAAAGTGCTTGGAATATATTCCTGGTTTGTATTTGATGATTTTTTTTTTTAATGGTACAGGACTTTTAGTAGTGGCATCTAAAACGTACACCTGCAAGCTTCAGGATAAACAATGCAAAAATATGATTAATCTGGAGTCAGGCAGAATTAACGTTTCCATTATTTTCTATTCACAGTGGCTCATCTTCTTTTATCTGTATAGAGTGTTCTGACCATTATAAACAGGAAGAATAATTGAAGAACAAGATACTTACTCTTTGGGACATTTCTTCCCTATTCCTTTTCTCTTCTAGAACATGGATGCCAGAGCATTGCAAAGTCTCGAAGTTAGGATCATGTATAGCCAAACAGCTTTGTTCAAACATCAGAATTGCTTGTTACCTAAAAGGCTAGTCATGTAATTATGAGTAGCTCAAAGAACTTGCAGATTTTGTCATGCCAAAATATTAGGAATCTAGTGGATTATTTAAATCCATTTGGGTAGATTCAACAATCCAGATCAAAATAATATTCAAAATGAAAAAGTATTCAGCAGATAATGACAACTTCAATATATCTTAATTTAAAATTTGCATTTCTTATTGTTTTCTTCACTGGTTTTGTAATAAAATTGTCAGTTTGAAGAAAATGAAATTAAGATTACATTGAAATGGGTTAATATACTGGTTTTGTTTATTCCCCAAAATAATGGAATTTGTACTGCTTTCTTCATGTTGACCATTCATGACAGGATATTTGCTAACAGAGAAAATCAATTTCTATCTTTTTTTACAGACAACAACATTAATAGGTCTTCTGAAGACAGCTAGACTACTACGTTTGGTGAGGGTAGCACGGAAATTGGACAGATATTCAGAATATGGTGCTGCAGTTTTGATGCTCCTTATGTGCATATTTGCACTAATTGCACACTGGCTTGCTTGCATTTGGTACGCCATTGGAAATGTAGAAAGACCTTACTTGGCTCACAAGATTGGCTGGTTGGATTCTTTAGGAGAACAATTAGGAAAGCATTACAATAAGAGTGACGCAAGCTCTGGGCCATCCATCAAGGACAAATATGTCACAGCACTTTATTTTACCTTTAGCAGTCTGACAAGTGTAGGATTTGGAAATGTGTCACCAAACACCAACTCAGAGAAAATCTTTTCCATCTGTGTCATGTTGATTGGCTGTAAGTAGTTTTATCTTATTAATCTTGGTTTTGGTTTGTTTTTTTTTTTTTCTCAGTGTTTGAGCAAATGATTTAACAGTGTAAGCTAATAAAATTATAAGCATGCATCCAGAAGGACAAATTCCCAGGGAAAGCGATGTTTTATGCAAAAGTATGTTGTGACTCATGCAGTGTCAGGAAGTAGTCAAGTTGCTTAACTACTCCAAATCTGATATTCAAACTAGCAGAAGTTTTGTGCTGTGTATCAGTGTCTGTAAGTAAATCCCATATGGGGTAGGAAGCTGAGTTTTGAGTGGGTTTAAGAAACTATAGCTCATCATTTTGGAATAATCATAACTGTACTTTATTTGTTGATTTAAACTCTGAACCTATAAATGGATGCGTACCTTCTTAACTCTGTCCTTTGTTCTTGTACTTAGCCTTAGTTCCTAGTTCTTTGTTCTACCATAGTTAGTAAAATTAGATTAATCTGAATTTAAATGCTAATTTTAGGATTACAAATCTCCAAAGATAAATATTACCAACTTGACTATGATTTAATATTTAAGCCTCATCCGCTAACTGAGTTGGTACCAATATAATCAAATCAATAAAAAGCTTCAGAAATATATATTCCATGTCTCTGAAAATGTTACTAGTCTCATCTGAGCTATTTTACACACAAAGTATAAGAAGTGTTGCATCATCTGCAAAATCCAGTGGTATGACTTCAGTAAGTTTTGTTTCTATTTAATCCAGCATTAATGTACGCTAGCATTTTTGGAAACGTATCTGCAATAATCCAAAGACTGTACTCAGGAACGGCACGGTATCACATGCAGATGCTGCGAGTAAAGGAGTTTATACGCTTTCATCAGATCCCCAACCCTCTGCGGCAGCGGCTTGAGGAATACTTCCAGCACGCGTGGACGTACACCAATGGCATTGACATGAACATGGTATGTTGTTCTGTTTTTCAGGCACAGATGCTGAGGAATAGATGAATGCATGAGAATTTTTAAGGAGATTGTAAGTCTTCATTATTTATGAGCTGTAAAAGTACACGTTTAAGAAGGTGGATATATAGTAATTCCTTAAACCCAAGCCATTACAACTTTGTCATCAAAGCATTTAACTGCCAAAATTGCTGCAAAAATCTGGCCTTTCACTGTGCATAGGAAATTTGAGAGATACAGTTGGCCATTACAAACTTAAGACAAGAAAAAAAAAAATCATAAGTTTCTTATTTCAGACATAGATGTTTCAGAATTTTGTTTGTTCTTTGGCCTGATTTTCCACTTGAAGTATCAAATAGGACTACCTTTTTTGGTATCTACAGAGCTACTCTTCAATAAAACTGTGGAGGTTGAATCCTTTTCAAAATCCTATAATGTAATCTAGAACAGGTATATTGAGGGTGGATGGGAGAGAAGAGCAAGCAAGTGGATTAGCTGCTTCTTTCCAAATGAAATATTCTAATCACCATAGTCTGAACAGTAGTTCACTTGCAGTCACAGAACCACATAATTCTGCAAGAAAGTCAACACAGTACTACTAACAATTTAGCAGTCCACACAATCTCATTTCTAGGAAGTGGCAGCGTATAACACTCAAATTTTCTGTTCTTGCTAAAAAACCTGTAAACACTCCTTATATAAAAATTTATTTTGTGGCCAGATAAAAAAGAATATCAATCTGCAAAGGAACAAAAGTAAGCATCTGTATTTCTGGCTTATTTTCTGGAAAAATCAATATTTTTTTTAAAAATTGGCATAACTTTGAAGATACTGAGAGCAATGTGCATCTTGAAGGGTCTGTGAATCTGTGTCTCTAGAGGGAAGCTTTCCAGAGCTATTCTGAGTAGTATGTTAGAGACCAGAGTGCACTCCATAAAGGTGGCAAGAGCAAGAAAATCTATACATTTTTTGTAACAATTTAACTAGAAATCAATCTCCAAAATTTTGACATAAATTCAAACAGCTTCCATGTGGTACCTATATATATGTTTGTGAATGACTGTCAGAGTGGTATACTTTTATGCAGTAAGCAGAAACAATGGACTTGATTAAAAGCTTTTATAAAGCTGAATCACTGACAGCTTGACTTTATGGATGCCATTAAATAAAACAGATCTTAAAAGAAAGACAAATTACATATGTTGGGCTTCACCTCCCACTTCCAAGAGTGTCCCCTCCAGAGGGATATTATGCCCAGCACAGGATAAGGACACTTGCATAAACCTGCTGGGGATTACTCCAGTGGAAGGCAGCATCAGTAGCTTCATCCTGTGTGGCACTGAATGGCTATAATTCCCTCTGATGGCAATGGGATTGTCAGGTACTCAGCACTTTGCAGGATCAGGCCCTTAAACTGCAGGTGGGTGCAGCCTGAGCCTAAAATAGCTCACTGAACTATTTCTGAAGATATTACAAAATCATTTCCGTCTTAACTAATTCATTACCAGTAATGGATGAACTAAGAACACCTGTTTCAGATGAAATAGTAACTAAAATTGGATGTTGTCAGCTTAAACTTTGCATAATACAGGAACTGGTATACTGGAATTAGTCTTGGATTTGTCATTAATGTGTCATTACTAACTAAATGGATTAAATAGCCTATATTCTTCAATATGATTGTGAGGTAGTATGGAGGCTTTGTTATAAATAAAGTGTGAAAAAAATCAAGTTTAGTATCTTGTTTTGTTACATTTTATTTCTTATTCTGTTCAAAATTCTATCCCTCAAGTTTTACATCAGTCACTTAGTTTTCTTAGAAAGTGTATTTGATTATATTGCACTTAGATCAAGGATAATATAACAATTGTGTGATTTATGTTGTACTTATGAAAGATTTATCTCTTTCCTGTCTGCTTCATACCTAAATACATGGAATAACACCACCCACTGGTAAGAGCAGGAGGTATTTATTTATATAAAATTTAATTCCAGTATAAAGTGTGGAGAATATCCATGTTATCTGTCGGGTTTTGAGCTTGTTCAGTGCATTCTAATTTTAACAATAACCTTTTGCATGATGAAGGGGTAGATAGTAAGGGAAATGAATAATCCAAGAAGAATCAGATGTGGGGCAAAATGGTCACTAATAATCAGATATTAAGAAATGCTAATCTAACCACATTTATTAATCACTGTTTTACCCCACAACTTAAATCACGCTTCTCTGCCCAGAAAAAGGTCATGTCCATATTGATTTGCATTAGATAGTTGCTCTATAGGAATGTCACTTTGAAAAAGTTGCCATGCTGATCACTCTGCATTTTCCTTTGTGTGAATGCTCTTAGTTCAAACCATATATGCATGTTAGCACAAGCACCAATTAATTTTTCTTGGCTACAAGCCATGTGCATATGAGATGGACTTGCATGTGCCATTAACTTAATTTGCATGAAATATATGCATTTACACACCACAGGACTAATACTGTCCTCAGACAAATGTTTGACTCCTGTCAATATTTACTGGGAGAATTTTGCAAATATCTGAAGGCAGGATTTGATCCAATGCACTTCTTTTTCATTTCTGACTGAAAACTAAATAGAATTCAAAATCTCAGTCCTCCTCTTCTTTGCAATATGAAATGCATGAATGATTTACATTATATATATGTACATCCAATGTATACACACACACATATATATAAATATTATAATAGAATATGTTTCAAAAGATGCTTTTAATTGTGATCTTAAGAATTCAGGAAAAGGGAAAGAAAATCACAACTTTTAACCTCAGGAATAATACTGCACTAAGACTAAATAAACTTGATTTTCTAAGCAAAATCCTACCTTTTATACTGAAAAACAGAAAATAATACTCTATGCTCGTTTGAAATGGTTAAACTTAAAATTATGCATGTGAAATATGCCAAGAGCATTGTTTATTTATTTTTCTTCATTTCTACCTCTCTTTGATTATGTTTCATTTCATAATGTATTTTGATAAAAACAGTTCCACGTAATTATGCATGGACTGGATAAACAGGATGTGGGATTTACTTCAATCTGGATAAAAATCATGAGTGTATAGAATAAGCATAATTTAAATCCTATCCCTGTGGTATACACTGGCAAAGTTACATTATAAAAAAATTATTTACAGTGTATATTTTTTCATGAAAGGTGTCACTGGTCCCAAAGTTTCAAAGATATTACTTTCATTTTTTAAACATCCTGTTCCATTTTCCTAAACTCTCTTTGTCTTCTTTTCCCCTTTTTATTCCAATGTTATCAGTCCAGCACTGATAATAGCATGCCTGTGATGCTTACCCTAAAAATATGTTTTGAGATCCTTTTTTAAGTTATGCATGTATTTTTTACAATCCTCCCCCACTTCTTTCCATGGATCTTCTGTGCATCTGAATCACTTTATTGGTTTATTTTTCCTCTTCAGTGAGTTCAAAGGAGTAAATAAGTGGGACATGCTTTGGAAAGTCTTTAGCCAAATATACACATTAATTAAAATTTGGAAATGGGACAGATATCTTTTTTATTTTGATTTTAACCCAGTACCATGAAAGGAGAGGGCAAGTCAGAATTTTCTTTTCATTCATAAATTTATGGAACCTTTTCCTGCACACATCTGAGCAAATGAGTGATTTTACTTTTATGATAATTTCTCTTGGCCACAGTGATCATACAAGTACAGCAAAGCACATACCTATTTTGAAGGCTCAGAATCAGCAATGCTACAGTATCAAATAAAGGGCAGGTTCATTTTAGCAAGGCATCCTTTGTGAGAAATTGGCAACTGATCACTGGATGACACCACTACTTTTGTTGGTTTTGCTTGTCCTCCTACTGTGATCATTTCTTATGACACAGACGGTACCAATAGAACTATGCCAGTAATAGTTTTGAACCAGAGACTTAGAAAAGTAAATTAAAGTTTCAAAAACAGGATTTAAAAAATTCTTTATGCCATCAGAATTCTAATCCATATTAGTTTTTTGAATAAAAACTAGCAGTAATTGGTTAAACAGAGGGAATATGTGATCATGGTGGAAAGTGACACTGCTGTTTGTCTGCATGTCATAATGGACATCCTAAAACATGTAAGCCTATCAGCAAGTACCTCAGATATAATTAGCTTTAAGGCTGTTCTTTCATTTTCTATAGCAAGATCACTTAAAAAACATGAATGACTAGATTCAATCAAGTCACAGAAACTAAGACATCAAGGAAAAAAAAAGGACTTTTAAGTATATCAATCTGTTTGCAGCATCAATTTCTCACTGAATTGTATTCTGTGGAGAGAGAAGAGAAGAGAAGAGAAGAGAAGAGAAGAGAAGAGAAGAGAAGAGAAGAGAAGAGAAGAGAAGAGAAGAGAAGAGAAGAGAAGAGAAGAGAAGAGGAGAAATCTGACTATGCACCTTTTTCTTGTATGAAGAAGAGGAAACATCTGAAATAACCCTTATTCTGTCTGGAGCCCAAGAGCTACTGGAGCAGAATTATCACCACCTATGAGTTGTTCACTCTCTTCTAAATGGTGAAAGCCTTTGGAAATGTTTGGCCTTCTGCTTATAGAAATAGTTAGTTTCTGTAACTAGTGATCACAGAAATAGTGAATTACCATGAATTAATTTCACTCATCAGAAAAAACTTTACAGAAAAAACTAAGACAGACAAAATATTAAATGTGAATATAAATCCCCACTACAGTGAACCCTGCAATGGCAGGGGGATTGCTCCCCGTAATTAGTTCAAAATTTACTATTCAAATTGTTCGAGAACTTTATTCAGCATTTAATTATGCAAATGTCAACATATCCTGAGATCTATATTATGCAGATGAAATCCAAATAGAGATTAAGTATGTGTATGACACAAACTATATTTATTCCTGCCTCTTTATACCTTCAGCTGCTTTTTTTTTTTCTAGGTTAGTTTTTGTGTGGATCAGTTTCTCAAACCATTTAATGAAGAGACATCAAGGCAGGAATAAATAGATAATATGGGAAAGGACCAGAATTCCTCTTTCAGTTTTTGCCACCTTATATTGTCAGATGAACTTGAGAGTCTACCTTTACCTTTCCCTCTATATTCAGGAAACTCAAATAAGTCTGATTGATTCTAGGACAAGAAAGCCTTAGTCAAAATGAGCTTCAACACACCCCAAAGAGACCCCCTACACACAAGAGCCCTCTTGTGCTCTCTTCAACTGCTGCCTGGCATTTAATGTTCGAACCCACATATATTTCAACAGAGAAAACATGATAGATTTCCAATTAAGGAATATCATCGACTGCATGACTGCAGTGACTGAAGCATCTCTCATATTACGAAAGGCCGAGAGAGCAGAAACTCTTCAGCCTGGAGAAGTGAAAGCTTATGGGGGAGCTCATAATACTTCAAGGGAAAGTAAAAAGAAGATGGTACCAGGCTCTTTTTAGAGGTGCCCAGTGACAGGACCAGAGGCAATGGGCACAAACTGAAACAGGAGCTTCTATCCAAACATCAGGAAACACTTTTTTACTGTGAGGATGACTGAGCACTGGCACAAATCACCCAGAGGGTCATGGAGTCTCTGTCCTTGGACATATTCAAAAGACATCTGGATATTGTCCTGGGCTACCAGCTCCAGGTAGCCTGGCTTACGCAGGGAGATTGGGCAAGATGAGCTCCAGTTTTCCTTCCAACCTCAATCATTCCGTGATTCTGTTGGTACAGAATGTGGTGTTTCAATGTGTAATGACAATTATTGTAGCTAATACTCTGATTTGCTTTGACTTGTATGCTTACTAAATATTTTCTGTGGAACAGAAGGTAATACCTGGTCCAGAACTAAGGATAGAAAAACTAAAAAGTGTCACGAATCTCGTTATGGAATCCAAACAAAGCAAAGCTGTTGTTGTCCCAGACATTTGTTAGTTGTCTGAGGTTAAGGCACATAGATGTCTCCAATTCTATTATCACAAAGGTGTTTGATACATGTGTGAGTTATACCTTGTAATCATCTTGAAAAAGAGAATTAAGCCAGCCTCCCTCCTCACTTAAAGACACATTCTTCAAGGCGATATGAATCATGTTCCTACTATCCTCACTAAACTTCAATCACTTATTCCACATAAAATGTTTTACTTTAACTTTCCTCCTCACTAAGCATGTCAACTAGATAAACCAAGATTATTTGATGTGGAATAATTTTTATTCCAGACAGGAAGAGATGACTGAACTTGATAACTGTAAGTGAGAGACAACCAGACCCTATGGTCACATCATTTTCTTTTTTCTTTTTTGTTTTTTTTTTTGGGGGGGTCTGGGGCCTTGTGGGGGGAGGACGTT
>VWZY01011189.1:96398-137196 GCA_013399075.1 Chloroceryle aenea
TTTTTTTTTTTTGAGGTGGGGTAGAGGGCATAGAGGGGGAAGACTGATTTTATATCTTGTTAAATGTCTTTTTTAGAAGATCTATGTCTCTCGAGTTATGCATGAGTTCTGATTCTGAACATGATTCTAACCATGAGAATTAAAGATTTTTCTCAACAGGGACTGGTGGAATCACTACTGAGGAGATACTGAATGTAACAATAGAAATGTATCAGGAAAGAATGAAGCAACTGAAACCCAAACCTGTATTCAAATTCTTTATTAATTCTGGATTTGTCATTGAGATTATTTCTGTGTACAGAGCAATTCTAGCTTTATCTCTTTCAAAACTTCATTTTTAAAATTATTTTATTTTTGCATTACCTAGTTCTTCACTCATATAATTTCAAGATTATGCTGGGTTTTAGTTGTTTATAAAAGTGTATTTTAAATTTTTCTGTTTGCATTGGAGTGTGCTTTAAATGTGTTTAAAGTGAAATGCAATATTTAGATTTTTATTATTTCTAAGCTAATCTCATGATTTTGAAGACTTCATAAACGATTTGCTAATCCTTAGTGTTGTCAGTATGTGTACACATAACATATTGATATTGGTCGCCACAGTATAAGAATATCATATTCAATAAAATTGATCCTGCTCTACACAGGCAAGCAAAGATATCTGTGAGAAGCAAAAAAACTCATACTAAAACCTGATGATTATGAAGTATTTTATCAATATAATGAAAATCTGAATATTAGGAATGTACATGGAGGCTTTGGTTGGCAAGATGTCTGTACTACACAACATAAAATTTAATTTGGAAACAAAATTCTGTATAGTGTCAGCTACTGGACCTCACTACATACAATGTGTGCAATATATTAAGCTCCTTTTAGTAATGTAATATATGGCAATGTTTTAACAAATTATCTTTAAATAAGCTTCTTTCTTGAATTTCTGAATGTGTGTTAGTGGAGCAATCTCCAACACTCCATTGGAAATCAATGTTATTTGGGCACCTGCCTTCTTTCTAGACATTTGACAATTGTGGTATTAGAGTAAATGTTCTTCTGCTCTGATATATAGAACAACTATGTTAGAGTGTAAGCTCCAAGGGGCAGGCACATTTTAATCACAGATGCTTGAACAGAGTTTAGTATCTTTCAGGTGTTATTGGCATATAAATAACTATTAAATAATATGCAATTATTTTAGAACAGTTTAATGTTAAGTATAAATAATTAATTATCAAAATAATTGTTTCTTTAAAGAAATACCCTAAGTATCTTCAGAAATATGAACCTACATACATGGTCTGCATGGGTTTTGCTTAATGGTAAAGTACAATCCCTTGATAAACAGAAGCTGATGTGAAAATATAAATACAGTTTATCCTTAGGCTGTGCTCCTGACATTCTAATGATTCAAATACCTTTTCCTGTAAATACCGCTAATCTAAAAGTTTATTTCCTATTTTTCATCCTATAGAAAATAGAACTCTTCTAAAACACATTCAGATAGATGTATAGTAAAAGAATTCATTCAAAATAGATCTTTTTTACTCACATGCCTAGAGAACAATTTCCAAATAAACACCTACAATTTTTCTCCACCTGTATCATTGACTGACATATTTGCTTATCAGTTTCTCAATATCATTCAGTAAGTTAGTTGATACAACTCACAATTTTTTTTATATATATAATTAGATTAAAATAAAAAGAGTAATTGCATATTAAGCAATTTGTAGTGGTGGAATACTGAAAACAGAGAGGCACCACAGAAGCTTTTCATTTATCATCATTTCTTTTGCTTATTGTTGTTGAATGCTGGCTTTTTCTGAGTATGCATAAATTTCATGTGGTAATGCCCTATAACTCCTAAAATTTCTGTATATATGTGTGTTATAACATTCTGTTTGTTATTTCACAGCATTGATTTCCATTAGCAATCACAGAAACATTTTACATCAGTTAAAGATAGTAATATTTAATTTGTAAATCATAGCTTGGTTTGTGTGGACAGAAGCCTCATGACAGATGTGTTCATCTTCTCCCTTAGCAAGGGATATGAATTGTGAATATCTTTATGAAATAAAAGTGAGCGCACAGACCTTTATTGTGCTGAATTAAGAATTAACATAGCAACAAGTGAATGCATTTTGAATATAATTTCTTCTGTGCAGACATATTTACATATTTGTAGAAAAACAGGGCACAGGATAAACAGGAATGAATTAATAGACTGCTCTGATAACAAAAAGACACATCCTGTTCACATATTTATAAGACTAGTAGTACCAGTTCATGCTTTGTTCTTAGAAATATGCAACAGATGCAGGCAGTCCCAGTGAAGCATACAACCCGTTAACATCATTGACAACAGATAACAGAATTTAACAGAAAGAAAGGGTGATGCATGATAAATGTGTCAGGACCATTCCTTACCACAGGAGGGAGAGTCACAAGGTGGGCAGTACTTCCATAGAACTCAGTATCAGAAAAGCTTATTGATTCTAAAAAAATAAGAGGTAATATGATCCTAGACAATTTAGAAAAGCTCACACAATGACCACATTGCAAGTAGCTCACTTTTTTTCTTCTAAACAAAATTATCATGTTGCCATGGTATGCAAGAGGAATCCCGTGGTTCTACTCCAGGCAAACTCCCATTGTTCTGAGTAAGACATGAGCAAGGACCATAGTTAGAAGCACTATGGTTTGCTGAACTAGTCATCTGCCTATGTAAATTTGCCTAACAATATTGTTTCAGTGGCACATGATGCTTTTTTTCTGATTAAAATCTAAGTCTTACACTTACAAGAAGAATATACTTAACATGAAAAGCACATTAAAATGCCCTCTGAAAATATATCTGATCTTGTTCAGATAGCTCTCATTTTACAAATGTCATGGTTATTTCTGCAAAAACCTCTCTTATATTAAATAACATATTAGTCCAAATGGGTCATGCTCAGTCAAGACTCTCCCTTTAGTTGTCTAGTTTGTTATTTTAGTGCAGTATATTCATTCATATACCTTGACACCATTTCTTGCAATGAAAGAAATGTTAATAACAAATTTTGTAACCACTACATACATTGGTATATACATCAGTATTGATATTGTATAAACTTTGTAATATAGATTATACACTATGCACTTGTTGAATTACAATATTCCAACATCTCTTAGGCACAGCTCTACTTGTATATCACTACTTCTTTTTCTGCCCAAGAAGAAAACAAAAATTATATAAAGCAACTTTCATAGCATTCACATGGAATCCTTATGCTTGTCTTTCCAGGTCCTGAAGGGATTTCCAGAATGCTTACAGGCTGATATTTGTCTGCACCTCAACCAAAATTTGCTTCAGAATTGCAAAGCTTTCCATGGGGCCAGTAAAGGCTGTCTTCGAGCTTTGGCTATGAAATTTAAGACAACACATGCACCGCCAGGAGACACATTAGTGCACTGTGGAGATGTTCTCACTGCTCTCTACTTTGTGTCAAGAGGGTCCATTGAAATCCTTAAGAGTGACATCGTTGTAGCCATTCTTGGTAAGCGTATGAGTTACAAGGCATGTTAAAGAGTCAGAGGACTGAAAAGAAATATCCATTGTTGTCCTTGGGGAAGAAAATTTGTAAATGTATTACTCAATGTTATTTAAAATCAAGCAGAAATATAATTTGTTTAAGGACCAAATTCTACATTAGAGCAACAATCCACTTGCACCAAAGAGCCCACATCCTTGGATATCTAAAATAAAAGAGCAGAAGTGAGTCAGATTTATCCCTAGATAAGTGGTAAATTGGAGCAACTAGATATTGAGTTACTCCAGTTTTGATTATCCTTCAAGAACCAAAACCAAGGTTAATCTTTTCTTGAACAGTGTATGAGGACACTGAGACACACAGACTCCATATATACTAACTGGAGAAAAACATGTTATCTACTTTAGGCATTTAAAATGTCCTCTAAAGGTTTTCATAAATGTCTGCTTCCCCCCACGAAGTACATAGAAGAGAATAACAGATTAATATGGTCTAGATTGATACTTAAATATAATAACAGTGGTGCTTCCCCTATATTTCTTATTAATACATTCTTGTCTATATAGCATGGGGAGTTGCTTGTTTTCTTTCCCAGTGAAGATGGCTCAGAACAATGTTAAATCCAGCTGGAAGCTCACCTGCAGCTGGTGATGGCTCTTATGTGGAACCAATAAGACTTCACTAGCTACAGCAATTTTTATAATCCTACCTAAAAGAGACTACTGATTTTTTCCTCCAATTTAATATCAGGTAATAAGAACGCAAAAAATAATTGAGTAAAAAAGTAAGGATTTTGCTGTATGGAAACCAGCACCAGCTGTAACATTATTCATATGTTCTACTTTCTATTTATCATCCACTCTCTGAACTTAAAGCCAGAAAAGCAGCTGAAGCAAAATGTGGATTGGCAGCAGAATGTAGCTATTGATTCACTTGTGACTGGTTGTTCTGCTAGTACTTTGCAGGGTGGATATGTGAATAGAAGTAAAAAGGTGTGCCTACAGAAATCCTTCCCTAGGTTTAGATGGTGTTACCAAGATAGTTTGTCATCTCATACTGTTGCAACTCACCAGCTGGGACAGCTTTAGGCACAACCAAAATAGCTGTACAGCTATTGTACACTGCACATGGAAGTGTAACACTGCACATGAAAGTATAACACTGAGGCTTCTACTTACTTGTGTATCTTCCCCTGATTGTAAACAGTGGTTCAGCAAGGATTTAATCTCTTGCATCAAAAATATGTAAAATTCTATAGCACTCACAATCAAGAAAAACTGACAAGTTTATTTACTCATTAATTTCTTCCTGGACCAAAGATGCTGAATGGTTGAGTTTTGCATGCTATGCACATCAGATCTGTGTGCTCTCACACTGCAAAAAAAGCCAGGTATTTGCAGAGCAATGCCACTGTATCTCTTCCAGCCTACAGCTCCTCATAGCAGTGGCCACAGTCTCCCACTCTCCCAGAGAATGGTGGTCCAGACAGAAAGAGAGATGGTTGTGCACAACTGCAGCCAAAAGGAACTGCTCTGTGGGCCCACATCTGTTGCGTGTTCCATGAAGCGGGAGCCTGCCTGATAGCTGGCTCCAGTCAATGAGTCTGTGGTATATTGAAGAATCTTCTAAGAACAGAAGATGGTACAAATGAACATTACTCTGCAATGAAATCACACAGAAACCCAACAAAGATTATCAATACTTAGCCAAACAGGTTTAGTTAATTCCTCTTTCTGAAAAACCTACACACAGAAATGGACATAAAAACCACTCAATGCTTTGTTCTCTGGAGTTGAAAATATTTCAGCCCAGCAGAGGTAGTAAGGATAAAGGTTCCACCCATAGGTACTGCAACTTCATCACAGAAATCAGAGTTCTAAGGAATGTTGCTTTTGCCCCACAGTTTTCCTCAACTCATCAGCACTGTCTCATGCTGCTGAGCAAGGTCTGCTCAGTACTGACCTGACAATGGTAATTCTGTGGCAAATATTTAGAATATATAACAGCTTTGGACATCATAGAGTATACCACCTTTTCCAGCTTTGCAGATAAGATATAAAAATACTGCAATAATGTCAATAGTCATATTGCAAGGAAGGTATTACATTCCTTGAATGGGGACTTTGGCATGCATAAACATTAAGGCCAGAGGAACCATTAGATTACATTGGCTAATCTCCGCTATTTTACTGATTCCTGATACATTTCATACCTTTAACTATCTGTTGTATCTAATGAACTGTGTCTGAGGAACAAAAAGCAACAAGTTTTGATCTGAAGACATTTCAAGATGAGAAAGTAATAAGTTTTCTTGTTGGTTTATTTCCACAGTTAATATTTTTGTTGTTAAAAATGTGTGTTTTATTTCCAGTATAAAATTATCTTGCTTCAATTTCTTTCCATTAGTTATTGCTATGCTTTCCTTATTATATTCAAGAGGGATTTAGTACCAAGTAATTCCTCCTCCCTATAAGGATATCTGCAATATAATCAGGTTATCTCTTAATTTTCCTGTTGATAAGCTAAACAGACTGTGTTCTTTAAGCTCCTCATTGTAAATCAGCCCTTAATTTCGTTTTTCATCTTTTAGCTTCTTGCTCACCCAGTTTTCAGCTTCCTTTTTGAAAATGGAGAAACCAGAACTACTTGCAATAACCTAATATAAAAAACGCAAACATTTAAGAGAGAGGCAAGGTCACCCCCATATTCTCTTTTACCACTCTACTGTTTCTCAGTTGCTATGACCACTATTCTTTTCCATACATGTTTTCCTAATTCCATCCCAAACTGCATTTTGCAAGTAAGCCCTGCAACCATGGGTTTAGAGCATATCTTTCACTGGTCTGTGACTGCAGCTGTTCTATATTGGTGAAGATTAGATACAGACTTGGGGAAAATGATCATTTAAAGAGAGATGACAATTTTAGCAAATAGGTACCACAATGTATGAACATGGATGGAAAAGAATTGTAGCAGTATCAGAACAGAGGTAGATGTATTTAAAGTGCATCTTCAAAGCAACTTCTGTGTCTGGGAAATTTTACCTACGCTTTGAAAAATATAAAAACCAAGTCATTTTCTACTAAAATATATTTCAAGTATGGTCTATTTCTTCATGTAATTCTTAACAAAATATGATTGCAGGCCAGACAGGTCATGGACTCTACTGAAAAAAAGAAATTTCATCTTTGTCATCATAACAATATGATTTAAATCATCAGTAATGTTTTTACAAGATAAAACAAGGGAACCTGCTCTAATCATGCTGTTTTCATGGAACTGAAGAAAAACTGTGATAAAAATAGGTTTCCCTTTAACTTAGTCCAAATATATGCCTATGTAATTTCAATGATTTTAATTATTTTACTTTTGATATACAACAATGTATGTGCAATGGTAACCTGATTGTGTCACTTCATGTAAAGCCAAGTATTCTACACCATTATCATAAGGGAATATATCATTCAATTTAATGGTTTCTTCATGTCTAAAATAATAATCTCCATTTACTTATCCTTCTGCAGGGAAAAATGATATTTTTGGAGAGATGGTACATCTTTATGCGAAACCAGGAAAGTCAAATGCAGATGTGAGAGCTTTAACTTACTGTGATTTACATAAGATTCAGCGAGAAGACCTACTAGAAGTTTTGGATATGTACCCTGAATTTTCTGATCTCTTCCTCACCAATCTAGAACTGACTTTTAATCTGAGAGATGAAACTGCAAAGGTACGTACAATAAGTGATTTTTTTCATAATATTGGGCTGAATCTGTTGCACAATAACAAAACTTGAAAATAGCAATTGAAAAACCAAGGACAGCAAAATTAAAAGCTAAAAGCCTGAGGCCAAATCCTATTTAAAAAAAATATAGATACTTACCTGATTACTCCTACTGAAGTCAGTTAAACTCAGCAGAAGTAAATAAAATTATTTGGATGATGTTAATTTAATGGGATTTGGTTCTATATTTAAACAGTATTAAAGTTTCAGCCTTAAAGTTTCAGCCAGGGGGATTTCAGATGTTTGCTAAAGCCATGGAAAATATGGGTTTTTTTCAGATGACTGTAGCCTGGGTCACACCACAAGGGGAACTTTTGACACTACATATAATTATACAGCCATAAAATAAAGATAAATCATATTATTCAGATTCATTCTGTGACTAATAGAAAAAAAAATTAATTGCCTTTCAAGCACAAGTTTTTAATTCTCTTCTCTTGAAGTACACCCTACCTCCTAGGAGACTAAAAGTATATAAGGCACTCTTTAAATTTCAGTCAGCCTTCATACTTGCAGGGATTTCTTAGTCTCTTTTCCCCACCCTGACTACCATTTGTCCCCTTTTGCACAGACTGCATCTTCAGGAAAGTAAAAAAATTATCAGAGTTTTCTTATTGCACAATCAGTCTGAATTGGGAAAGAAAGGGGAATTTTGGCTAGAAGGAGAAAGGGGAATTTTGGCTAGAAGGAGAAAGGGGAAATGCTGTTGCCCAGCTCATGCAACTGGGGCAAAAGCTTTTCTCAGAAATTTGCAGAGTACACCAGCACTGGCCACCAAAACTGGTCTACATTGCTCACTGGATTAGTAGTTTACAATATATTATTCCCAAGATATTGCTATTTTGTTGTTTCTGACTATACTTTTAAGGAAAAACAGAGGATCAGTGAGAAGGAGCTAACATAGTTATCAAAGGCTTTCTGAGAAGCAAGGACACAAAGAACACTAAGTATCGGGCTGTAAATTATAAGGACATCCTTTCTAGTCACATGTGGATCTTCAGTTAAAAAATTAAACCAAATATAACTTCTGACAAGAAATGCCACTTCTTTTTATGATAAGCCTTATTTTTTAATAAAAGATCATTGTGAAAATTAAAGCCTAACTATTTTAAAAGTCATCCTTTTGTGTTTATTGAAAAGGTCATAATTATTAATTATATGTGAGATACAATACAATGAATTTGTAGTCTAGTGATAAATTTAAGTTAAAACTGAAATTTCACATATTTGAAAAATTCCTTGAGAATAAATTCACATTAACAATTTCAGTTTGAGCAATTATTTCCTGCAGTTACATTGTCATCAATGTTTTACCATTATCTTCCCTTAGATCTGAGAAAATTGAAACAAAATTCTATCTTCTGTGTTGTGGTGTAGAATGCACAAAGACAATCCTCACTGATCACATTCCTTAGAAATTTTCTGGTTGTTACTTACTGCTGTATCAGCCACTATGAAAAAAAAATCACTAAACTTCATAGAGATAGGGAAGGAAGGACAGGATCATCCGTACCTCTGAGTTTACAAATCGGTTTTCTCTAGCAATTCCTCTTGCTTTCCACTGACTATAAATACAGAAAATCATCCCCCAAAAGAAGTGATGAGCACATTCTGATCTTCAAAACCACTCGGGTATAGATTTGTTACGTGAACAACAAGGGCTTCTGTCTTGACTTGTGCTCCTGTCCTCCTATTTATGTAAAAGTGCCTATTTCTTCCTGTAGTTATTATACCAGTGGGCCACTACTGAAGCACCTTACCCACCAGGTTTATAATGAAGGAATGATTCTATGAAGGGAATGGGGGAAGATATAAACACTTCCCACTTATTTCCCTTTGTCCTTGTCCCTCATACAAATCTGTTTACTGGAGCGAGGGAAACATCACTAGCACAGTGAAGGGAAGTAGGCTGAAGCCAGTGCCTTTAGTATGTACACAAGGAATATAACTTGTGTTATATTTGCTTATTTGTAAATTTATCAGCTTTAAATTTATCAGTAGAAAAAAGAGTTAAAAGCATCTTATACTTAGTATGAAAAAAAAAGCATATTCAACTTCTATAAGATGGATTGAAAAAGACAACATTGTGCTCTGCTATGCATAAAAGTATCTGAATGAACTGACTCCTGTAGAGAGGAAGGGAGCATTTAGAAAGATAAAACAATGAGGGCTGTAGTGTCTGGTGTTTGTTAGCCTTACATTTGTTATTGTAAAATGTAATCTTTTTAATTATTCCTGTGTAGTTAAATATAAATCTAATTACAATCAGTTACCACATTACTTCTTGCAATAGTATACATTCTCAATTAGAGGTTATGTAATGTTTTTTCATTAATTTCTCTAAGTTTACTTAAACCACATCTGTGCAAGTTCAGAAAGCTTATACATGGACACATGTCTTTCCATGTAAAATTATTATCAGGATACTTTTGTTTCACCATCATGTGGTGACATTGTTGGTTTTGTTCAATCTGCATGAACTTTTTAATATTATCATTGAGCAATACCATTAGCTGGGGATGGGAGGTGTTGATGCAGACTGACTTGTGTAATATTGTCCTTTTTAAAGCTTGAAACTGATTAACAGTCAATCACTTATTGAAAACCTGCTCTTTAGATGGGACTAATCTGTCATTATGTTTCATATTTCATTAATCAAGTCTGACCTTGTAATAAGATCACAAACTACTAATGATACAGATGGAGATAACTGCAAACTGCGAAGACGGAAATTGTCCTTTCAAAGTGAAATAGAGAAAGGTAATTAATTTCATTTCTTACATTAGACAGCACTGCTTCATTATTCATTGGTATTCCACTTGGTAATGCGGGGTACATTAGGGTCCCATGTTGGCTGTTACTCTAGCACCTCTTGAGAATCCAGCTAAGCAGTAAAAACATTCTGAGCATCGTCCCCTATATGGTTATATATGACCAGCAAACTTCAGTTTAACCCTTTCATGACTTCACATCTATCAGCGCAGAGCTGTTCAAACACTAAGCTACTTTATTGTCATTGAGATATAAATGTATATATATAATCTCTTAAACAGTATTTATTTTCTGATACACCATTATTTAAACTGTTTTTGGAAGATAGTCTATTGGATTATTTACTAGCAGTGTTAATTTTATTTCCTCAGCAAAGTGCTTTGTTGAACTTGATGCTAGGATTGTTTCTCCCCAGTATCAAAACATTTTGTTTTCAGGAGAAGGAAGATTTACCATAGTCACATTTTGATTCATATGGTAATGTGTAAATGGTTGTCCTGGCACAACTTCAGGTAACATTTTCTGTGCTTACATTCACCTTAGAGGCTTTTGGGAGTAATTCTAATGAAGGCAAATTCAGTGAAAGATTAAACTATGTCACCAGTATTCGATACTGTTAAATAGCAGGAACTGTACATAGTAGCTGTGGTCAGACACCAACAGTCATGAAGACAGCTAAGTTGATATTCAAAGGATTTTCATTTTTATGTTGGGAAGGCACAATTCCGTGAATAACATTACAATTGTGTGGTCCAATGGTTTGTCTGACAAATTACAACTTCCAGTATGCCTGTCTTTCACACTCCACAGTTAAACCCCAATCCTAAATGCAGCATCATACCAATTTATAGAGTTACAGAGCAGCTTATAATAAATGGGAACACTTTCAATATACATAGCAGGTATAAAGCTCAATGAACGAAGACTTTAATCCAGACTGTGGCTACTCAGAACAATGGCATTGCTGTTTGATCAAAGAAGTGTCTTTAGGGCAGGAAGCCAAGACTGACAACAAATCTGTCAGGAAAATGTCCCCATGAAATATTCAATCTGCTCTTCACAAAGAATCTGTTGACAGGCACTTTGCCTGAATAACCTTTGCATTTCTTATGAGAAAACATATGCTGCCACCTAGGCAAGATAGAAGTGATCTTTCTTGTGCCTGCTGCAGAATGACAAATAGGCTCCTCAGGTATAAATGTGGTACCAAGACCCCTAGGTTTTTATGGTTTGTGCCCAGCAGATGACACTTAACAGCCTCTTGGAGACCTTTATTTGCATATTACTTTTGAAAGAACATGATTTTCCACAGTTTTCTCTTGGAAAAAAAAAATCCAACTTGCACCATTGGGTAAGAATGCTGGAGCAGGTTCAGAGAAGAGCAACTAAGCTGGTGAAGGGACTGGAGAACAAGTCTTATGACGAGCAGCTGAGGGAACTGGGTCTATTTAGTATGAAGAAAAGGATGCTGAGGAGAGACCTTATCACTCTCTACAACTACCTGAAAGGACATTGTAGAGAGGTAAATGCTGGTCTCTTCTCACAAGTAACTAGTGATAGAACAAGAAGAAATGGCCTCAAGCTGCCCCAGAGGAGGTTTAAACTGGACATTAGGAAATATTTTTTCACTGAACGTGTTGTCAGGCATTGGAACAGGCTGCCCAGGGAGGCAGTTGAGTCACCATCCCTAGACACCTTTAAAAGCCATATAGATGTAGTCCTTGGGGGATATGGCTTAGTGGTAGACTTGCTAGAGTAGGATTAATGGTTGGACTCGATGATCTTAAAGGTCTTATCCAGTCTAAATGATTCTATGATTCCACAGTGAGACTGGACTGGTTACAAGCTCCTTAGTCCTAGTAATGACGGTATAGTATCTGGTAATGTCCGAGCTATGCAAAAGTGCAGTACACTGGAAGTCCATCTGAGGAGAAGATACAATCATAAGAATCCTTTGCTAAGAAATTAATATACTTTTTGCCCACTGGCTTACTGCCCCTCCCTAGTCCCTGTTCAGATTCTCTGTTGCCATAGCTGCAGCAGACCACCTCATAGACCTATAGATCTTCAATGTCACTTCTCTGTGTCCCATCCTACATCCTGTATGAGGTTGTAGAGTATAAGAGATTACTACTGGCTTGTAAAAAAATATGCTGTTGATTTCAACAATTTACATATAGGAGGGAGTAGCATCAAATTTTGATCCAGCACAGTTAGTCTATAATAAATATTTGGGGATGATCCTGCAGAGTGCCTCAGAACTGAAGTAGAAAAGTAGAAAAGTTCCTGAACTCGCAGGTGGCAAATACATATCTTGTCACGGTATCCTTAAAAATAAAAACATACATGTTTTATGACAACTTTTAACAATTATATTTTGATTTCTGAACCACACTTTGAACAGGATAGAGACAACCAGCATTCTCACATTCATTTTTTGATATTTTACATCTCACTAAATTCTTATTGATTTGTAATAACTCAGGGGGGAGGGACACAGGGTGGTTTCCCATGAAATGGCCTTCTTACTGACATTCTCTACTAGTAGCATATTATGCAGCTTGAAATTGTATTGTTTCCATCTTCAGTGTGATCATCAGTGATTTTCTCCCTTTCAGAGTGCTAGAAATGGGATTATCTCAGGCTTTAGTTCATGCTAGCCTGATTTGGATCTTGTTGCCATGGTAACTCTTCCTGCACGAGTTTTAACAGGGGTTAAACAAAATCAGCACAGCTCTCTGTTATGCATCTGCAGTTAGTACCACTACTTTTCCGATTCCACCCAAGACCATTTCACTCCACCTATACACATTTCCACCATTTCTAACCTGAGTCAAGAAACATTGATCTTAGCAAGTGTATTGGGCTCTGTCATAATGCAGTTTTTTAAGGGTACAAGGCTATTTGAGGGACCAGTTTGTTCTCTGGTTTCTAGAAAGGACTACTATACCACAAGAGTTCCTCTGCAAAAATTAACACACACTACTTAGTGGCTTATTCTTGCTCCTACCCAAAAGAGATTCATTGCGGGTCTTTCAGAATAATGGATGATATTCTTTGCACAGGTGCAGGTGCAGCCTTAGCCAGTTGCCATAGATGCTTGACAGTCAGCCAAGAAACTCTCTCCATGACTGCTTAAAATAAGCAGTATTCCTGCCTGGCAGCTCAAAACAAAGCTCTCATCTGTGTTGGTAAGTTAGTCTCCTGATGGGAACTAAGAGACAACGAGCTGCTCCATCTAAATTCAGTTTTATCTTTCAGTGGTGCAAAATACAACCCTTTGCTGCCCATTTCTCATTTTCCTTTAGTAGTTCTGTGGGAGTTATCTAATTTCAAGGGAAATATGTAGGGGCAAGAAGTTCTTTCTTTTACTCTGTTAGTTCTGAGTGCAGATCTATTATCCCATGCTGAATGGGACAAAGCTAGAGTTGTTTATATGAATATGAAGCCCAAACATACAGGTGAAAAATGCAAATGTTGCAGCCATTGTACATGAGCTTACTGAGAGTTTGAAAACTTGAGGCTTTGAAAATACTTTTCTGGAGTTCAAGCATAATTACTTTTGCTATCTTCTTGTTTAAGTTAATGACATCACTAAAATCTTAACCTTCTTGGAACTGTTCCAGTGTCCACTTATTCTCATTAAATTATATTCTTTGCATTTAATTTTAATCCATTTAACTCTTAGCTGAAGGCTATCAAAATTCTGGAACTGTTCTGGGCACTCACACATAATTTTTTTGAAGCCCTAGAAGCAATCAGGTACGAAGTCTTTTCCAAGAAGAAAACTGATTTGGGGCTAATACTGCACTTGTTACATAGCCAAATCATAGCCACCCTTTGTTCTTTAGACAGGGTATATAAAATATTTCAGTCATATCCAGGGTAAATAAAATTCTGGCTAAATAAACCAGCATGATCATGCTAACTGGGAATGTAATGATGGCTTCACTGAAACAAATCCTTATTCTGGATTTTTATCTCTGATCTAAAAACAAGAACATCATCCCATGGACTCTAGCTGAGAGGAGGATAAGAACTCCAATGGAGTTATATTGTTAAATTAGTAACAAGAGATTCAGGTAGCTAGCATTACTTGATCTTTAACTTTTCCAGCTGGCCCAGAGAACTCATAACAAAGAATTTTTATTTCCATGGATGTGATTTTAAAAAGCCACAAAAGTTCTTAGGAAACCTTGTTACGCAGTTATTACATGCACTTGTCCATGTTGACACAGACTGTAACAGTCAAGTGGGTTATAATATACATTTTGCCATGTTTAATTTTTAGCATATTGTTAACTAAGTAAACATATATTATTTCATTTTAATTTGAAGAGTTATGCTTCTTGACCAGACATTTCAAAAAGTATCTAATGATCTATTCTCAAAGTAAGCACAGAAGCAAGAGCTCTAATAAACTTTTAATTGAATCTTGATTAGTCTAGATACCTTAAGTGTGCAGTGTAGGGACTATCCAAGATAAGAAGCCAAACCATATTAACATAGCTTTATTACACAAGGTATCCAGAGGCCATGGCTGGCAATCTAGAAGACAAGGAAATCTTTCAGGAACTGATTCTCCCACCTAAAGGCATGAGGTGAAGCAGTACTGAGAGTATGGGGAAACATCCCCCTGCCCCTGCTCTCTCCCATTCTTGTACTCTTTACCCCAGCTTCTTTATTTAAATGCTTAGTTTATGAACAGATGACTCAGCCAAGCACCATGCTGTGTCCCCAGCAAGAAAGTAGAGTAAGAATGTGGGGAAAAAATGGAACTCTTACTTAACAGTGTTAAATTGTTGGTATTATGCTGATGATGTTATCTTGAGCTTAATTAGAAAAGTGTTTCTAATATTCAGCTAGTGTCAGGTGGTTAAATGATCAGGAAACAACTAATATCTTGGAAGGCAGCATATGGCTTGAAATGAGAACTCATGTATCTGAAATCTTACCTTCCGCATGAAACAAAAAGTATGTGGTCATCAGAGAGTCTATCACTGCAGCTTTCCATCTGCTTCTATTATTGCTATTGTTATTGCTGTTACCACAATGCCTAGGAGCCACCTCAGGGAGCTTCCAAAGGTCCTGTTCACAGCCAGAGCGAGCAAAGAAAATTCAGAGATAAGGCTGTAACTCCCTCCCTAACTTAGCTCAGTGTACTAAAAATGGCACAAAAAAATAAATGAAGGATTGCAAACTCAGTTCACCTTTTAAATGGGCCTCATACTCAGATATTCAAGACTAGCCCCTTTCTTGTTCCATTTTAAAAAAGGAACATAGATCCAATGGAAAAGTTACCTAGTCCAGGATGGGAGGACAGTTAAGTATCTTCTGTTGTTCCCTATTTCCAGAATCATCCAGACCTTCATAGCTCAGAGAAAAAACACAGCAAAGGACACAGTAACTTACCAAACTCTCACAAGCACCACCAAGACAGCACAGTAATTCAAACAGTACTTTCCAGTACAGTTCCTTTCACTATCTAATCTACTGGAACATTTCAACAAAATTGCTAGGATTGCTATAATGATGGAATTTCACTAGTTTGTATCTTTCGGTCCCCCAGCAAAGACTTAGGAGCTCCCAAGTTATGAATGAAATTGGAATTAAAGGAATCTTCTATCAGTAAAAACAATCACATAAAAATAAGAACTTTAAACATACTTAATACTGAGAGGAAAAAAATGTTTTCATTTTCTTAAAATACCACCAACAACCTACTTTTCCTAGGAATAAGAATCTTCCTGCATTATTTTCTAGATAGACATAATTTTTCCTTGGTGCTAGTCAAACACTACACACTTATCTGACCATACATTTTGTAAGGGGGGGCGGTCCTAAAGGTAGGTGGGAAAACCAAAGGGAAACATAATTAATAGAAGTGAGGAGGAAAGAGGTAAACAAATATGTGCTGTCTTAGAGCTTTGGCTATGAAATTTAAGACAACACATGCACCGCCAGGAGACACATTAGTACACTGTGGAGATGTTCTCACTGCTCTTTACTTTGTGCAGTTTAATAATCCTAAAGTCCCTGACTGGCATTCTATAGAGTAGTTTAGTGTACATACAACTTGAGTAGACTTCTCTGGAATCACCTATTGTTATATATTTGTCCTGTTCCAGAGTACAAGAAATTTTTACTAATACATAAATATTATGTATCAATTGTATTGTTCTTACAAAACTAAGTGAAATGTAGTGATTTCAGAAATTAGGATTACAATTTTCCCTGCCTGATTTTATGCTGCTCCCCATTAAAGTGGTGGAAAATATAGGTATGGTTTGAGTATCAGTGTTCAAATTATGCATCAACAGCTTTTGATTTTTTTGATATCTTTGAGATTTTTCACTTATTTGACCCTGTTTGTGGTATTGTATTTAACATACTATCTGAAATTCTTGGTTACTGACTTTTCAGTCCAAATATTTACTGCCTGTGCTGCATAGGTGGGCACATAAGGCATATTTCTGCTCTCTGATAAGGTAACTTACATTTTTAAATTACAGATAACAAATAGTCATGATGACTAGAAAATATATTGTTCACATATAGGAAAGATAGATTGACCACCACAGGGATATTTGTGGATATCACCTGAGAAAGAATTAATATTGGTTGAACCAAAATACTTGGTGGAAATCTGAAGATCTGCAGACTTTTAGAGCAATCAACCACCCCTCCTTCCAAATCACAGTGTGCATTTCTCCTTGCCAAGGGACATACTTGGTATAGCATTAAATAAAATGGTCAGGTTTTTTCAAAGGAAAAGGGAGATGTCATGTCTGGTGAATGGAATTATGCAGATCATGCTAGTGATGAGGATTATCTGGTTTATGGTTTGGGATATAAATTGCTTTCTGTGGGGGTGAGGAAGTCATTCAGCTAATTTCCTGCACAAAATCAAATTTTTCTAGGCATATTATGGGATTTTTATTTGAGGACTGAAAAAGGGACTAAAAATTTGCCCCTTTCTGGAACACTAGGCTACATAGCTAGCCTGATTCAGTATGACAAATTCCAGTTAATGAAATTACAGTAATATTAAACAATGCTGCTCCACATGTAATATATTACTGACACTTTCACCATATTGTTTGGAGCAGACTAATATACTAAGAAAAAAATATATCAAAATCATGCAGACTGCCACCGTCTGAATAATGCAAAATTTCAATACTACAAGCTGACCATGGCACATAAATCAAACTTGTTTAATCTCTGGTAACCATCCCACCAAACTGGATTTTATGCCACTGTTCCTGTGATTCTATGTCATAGCTGTGTTTCATTGGCCTTGTGACAACCTCATTTATTCCCTTTTCTAGTGCAAGATCAAACAGCAGGACACAAACTTTCTGATAATTGTTATAAAGATTTTGGAGTATCGAGACACCAAACATCAGAGGGTATTACCTGTAAACTTGTCAGGCACCCAAAACACATAAAGAGAATAAATTGAGTCACAAAAAGAGCATAACTTATGATTGTACATGTTCAATAAAACAAGAAATTACAAAATAATCATCTGCAGAAAAAAAATAGTTTCTAGCAATCAGAATCAGAGTGTGAAACTTGTCTTACTTGAAAAGGACGGAGGAAGCACTGGAGGTGGAGGGCTAGGGAGGGGGTGTGTTACTGATTACTTTTATTTTAGAAGCAGAAAAGCAAGAAAAACCTTTTGAAACTTGGAGCTTGTGTGATAGAAAGTAAACTTAGCCATACATATGTACACAGAAATAGAAATCTCTTCTCTTCTGGAAAATTTATTCCAAACCAGTGACTGGATTTCATTACAACAGGAAGGAGAAATTGGAGAAATTCACACTATGAATAAAGCACTACCTAGATATTATTTCGATCATATTTCCACCAAGCTACAGGGGGACTACTAAGCTATTAAGCTGAGGTACAGATCTTGCACCATCATCAGGTGCTGAAGAGCCAAATAAAAAATGCATTTCCATTTTAATTCATCCTCTATGTGTAGAGTATTTCCACACAGTAGATTCTTTACCATTAAATAATAGTACTTTAAAAAGAAAATTACTTTGACTCTCTGAACACAGCCAGCTGGCTTGCAGATAAAACAAAGACAGTGAATTCAAAAATGCATATTTTGAAATAGATCATCTGATGAACAAACCTTTCCTTTACTCAATAGTCAGGACACTACATTCAACAGATCTCCACTTTTCTTCTAATGCCAGTGAGTTCATTATACCTGGACAGCATTTGGAAAATAATATGTTCTGTTGTTCTGATATAGATGGAGACTAATTGTGGAGATATCAATTCAATTACCCTGTTTTTATAGCAGTATAATAGTTAGCAGAATCTGGCTTCTCCTTTCTAGAAATTTTAGTTCTCTATGAATATGACTGCTAAGATAGTCTGCTATATTTCAGCTATGAAACAATTTTTGGGAGTGTCAATGATCTCCTCTTAAAATTAGTCCTCTGACTGATTTGTATTTCACAGGGTATTCATTACAGCTACCATTAATGCGCTAAATCCAATGAACATAAAAAATTACCCTAAAAATGGCCATTTCAAGCTTTCAATAGAAAATATTATTTCGCAGGTTGAAGTCAGTCAAGCAGTAAGTAATTAAGACAATTTACTGTAGCATGACTGTATGTATTTCACAATACAGTCCCACAAGAAAAGACATCGGAGACATCTACATTAGAATTTTCTTATGAAGCTTTTTACTAGTTTTGCACTGTTTTGGAGAGGAGACTGCAGAGACCATGGTACTTTAAAGTCTGAGTATCCTCCTAGGGCTTTACACTGCCAGTGCATTTGCATTTGTGTTGATGCCTTTGCAGTATCAAAGTAGCACCAGTATCACTTATGGCATGTAATCCTGCTTAACAGAAGCAAAATAAAGTCATTTGGTCCAGGGCTGTGTTAATTGCCCTTGGGGACTCTAGAGGGTATCATTACGGAAGCCTGCTTTGGTATTGGTTTTATTTTGTCCATCATTACCTTGCCCTCACTGCTCACAGATGTCTGAAATCCTGCAGAGTGCTCTGTACAGATATTGCACTCTATGTGCAGAGGATTAGATGAGGCCACAGTTTCATTTCCTTATAGTGACCAGAAAACAGAGGAGAAACCTAGGGGATATACTAAATGTTGTATTAACTACTGCTGTAGGCTGTAAAGATTACAGACATTCCAGAGCTATGTTGATTAGTAATTAGCAGAAAGCAGATGGGAAATCATGCTGTCTCCCCAGGAAGTTAATGCAAACTAGTTTCAGTATTTATATGTTGTTGGGACTACTCTGCTAAAATGTGTTTTAAATAAATAGCAGAACTGGAATTATCTTGACATTTCAGTTAAAAATAGGTAAAACCAAATATTGCATTGTAAATTAGCTTCAGGCTTATGCTGAAAACAGATCAGTTCTCTATATTCATAAATGATCACTTTTGGCTTTAAATCCTATTTAGTTCTTACAATGTGTTTTTAAACACATTTTAATGATTAATGAAAGATTCATTCTCTACTTGATTGGTACTCTGCAATCATATATATCACAGCATGTTGTGTACTTTTCTTATTTAAAAAGACTGGATGTTCAGAGAATTGTGATTAATTCTAAATGCTAAGGAATTTGGGCTAATTTGGAAGGTTGTTTTGAAATGATCCCACAAAGGCAGACAAGGAACTCCCTTCTTTTTGTACCAGTAGGGCATCTCTCTACCATAACAATCCTAAATATAGCTTTTACAGTAATGAGTGTGGAGAAATACGGTCTCTGCTTAGGTGGGCCCAGACACTTTAAGGTTGAGTGCTTGATTAATACATTTGCCTTTTCTGCAAAAAGAGTAATCAGCAAATATGCTCTTATGTGACTATAATGTAAATGAGTAGTTCTGATATTGAGCCTGATATCCATAACTTTTAGCCTGTCAAGACTGAGAAATGCCCAAGAATGTGAAAAATTGGAAGAGTGAATGAAATGATAGGATATAGGAATCAAAAAGGCTTTAAAGTAATTTATTCTAATAGCCAGTGAACTTCCTAATTGATACAATAATCATCTCCATCCCTAGACCAAAATAAATTAGAACACAATTTCATGAACTGCATATTATGGTAGACAATTATTTCTATTTAACAGATTATTTAAAAGAGAAAGATCAGAGTGATCCTGAGCCCTTAGGGGACACCACCATGTACTATCCATCTATTAAGAAACACTACGAGGAGAAAAAAAGTGGGTCATCATCTTTTGTGTCCTCCATTGAAGATGAGCAAAAGCCTCTGTTCTCTCAGCTAGCTGATTACCCATCTGTAACAGAGAAAACCGCAGAGGTGGACTTTGAAGAAATGATTCGTGCCACAGAAGAAATTCTGACTGACAAAAGAAGCAGTTCTTGCAAAGGTAATCTAGCTGTTATTTTGTAAAGTTTGAGTAGACATCTTTTTTAGTTGAATTATCAAATATAATTTTCTGAATGGTTCTATTGATTCTTCACATAATATTTACTTTCGTGTTTCCTGAAAGTTTAGCAAGAAAAAGTGGTTTAGATGAACAATTATTATTTCTCAAAGAGCATTAATGTAATTTAATAGACTGGGGGTACTGGATTACAGAATAGCCAGAAGGCTATTCCAGGCTTTATTAATAAATCATCTTGTAATAGAATTGCCTAAGGAAAGTCAGTTAAACTCTTTAGAATTGTCAACGGGTACTAGACTTCACTAAGTGCCCATGGACGAAAACTGCACTCAAAACAGTTATGAATCTCTCGAAGTATTTTTGATACAATGGGGGAGGGTGGCAATAAAAAAATGCTACCTAATGAGAGAGAGAAACCTAGTGATGGTCACATAGGCAGAAAAAAAAAAAAATCAGGTAACTAGTTTTGCTTTCTGTATTGACAAGGCACCCAAAAAAGAGTGAAAAAACCCCATCATTATAGCTTGAAGGAATGTTATTCCATTTTGCTGTAGGTGTCGCTTAAAAGGAGTGCCATTACATCACACACAACAAATCCTGACTTCCACAAGTAGAACACAAGAACAAAGATTTGAGCTTTTCTACATGACAAATGGTCAGAAATTATCAAGCAATCTCAGTTACTTTTAAATAGAGTTAGATCACAAGTAAAATTACACCTAATATACTAAAATACTATTTTTCTCAGTGATGTGAAGGGAAATTAATGAAAACCCCCAGATTATATAAAATTTAAATATTGCTGGAAGTTCATCTGTAATAGTTTCTGTCTGAAGGCCTTTTCCCCAACAGTTTGTTTCCATTGAGGCAATTTAACCATTTAACCATCATTCTGCAAACTTAAAGCTTTTAGCCTATAATTTTAAGTTAACCTAATGATTCATCAGGTCAAGCAATGTATTATTTACATCTCAAAGGTGAATGAATACATGAAGCCTGGTCTTCTCAGTTTAAGGATGTACAATTCTGCACCACATAAACTTGTTGCATACATACTGCAATTTGAAAGCTTACCTTTCCCCTACCAATAGCCAGAAATGTGTCCTTGCAGCTATAGCAACATTTTCCAAGGAAACCTACTGCAGATTTTATTTGAGCTAAATTTAGCATGTCTAAAGGTTACATATTTTGATTAAGAACATATTCTTTTTTCCACTTTGTAATCTAGCACTTGGGATAATGTGTGTGAAAGCTCATTACCTTTCTTGCAACTTTCATAAAACCTTTAAGGTCAATAAAATAAGATCAGTTTTGATTGAAATGTGTTTTAAACTAAATTCTTACTCCTTGTATTAATTGGAGATTGATAACTTTCCATAAAAGTACTTATAAACATAATGAAATTTTGAAATAAATTCTGCTTTTAATCCTCATCTAGTATGGTACCTTATAAATCTTGAATACAAATGCACCTGTATAAAGCTACTGCAATTTATTACCTCTGTGACCGATATATATTTAATTATCTTTAATTTTGCTTTAAGCTTTCATCATTACTGTTGATGAATGGAAAGACTATTAATAATGTATTGCATAATGGCGGCAGAAACTGCATAAATGTCTCTCATAATCCTAAAATACAACTTTTAACATTAAAACATATGGCTCTTTTGAAAAGACCTGGTAATTTTTCTGTAGCTGATGATTTCTATATTGTGGAAAAATGCTATTTGCTATTTTCACCTGGTTGTTATTTGAGCTATGAGTATTGAATTGCTCAAGAGAACCTAGATATACATCTGTTTATTTCTCAGGCTAGGATTCTTCAAGCCCTGTAAAACCACAGTCAGCTAAATTTGTAACTGTTGTTGGGCTTTTCTGTGATCATTAATGGTTGTGGAAGATACTGAAAAGATTATCAGAACAATACAATACCATAACTTATAGTGTATGAATTTATTTTATAATTTGAGTGGCAATTAATTTGCTTTGTCACAAAATTGTATGCTTATTGTAACAGTCTACTTACTCCTGAATTTGTTGTAGTCTTTTCTGTTCACTTTCCTGAGAGCTTTCCAGCTTCCTTGGGCACTGCAGATTTTGCCATGTGTGCCTAGTAAAACCAAATTACATGCTTCTGTGACACTGTTTGCCTCTTTCCTTTTGCTGGCTTAAGTGGCTGAGAGGCTAAAAGCCTCTGCAGCCAAGATGAAATCTCTTCCCCTTCCTTCTTCCTAACGCATAAAATCAGTTATAGATCATGTCATATGAAATTCAAACCCTCTCTACAGCTCCAGGAATCTGCTGCCACCTGCTAACCAAAGATCAGATAATACAGTAAGCACCTTTCTCAGGGAGGGGGGAAGAGAGAAAGAGAGAAGAAAGTCTCCTCCTCCACTTACCTGAAATACTAAATCTGAGCAGGACTATTTTTTTTTTTACTTCCTTTACTTAGAGCAACACTGCTCAAAGATGTGTGTGAAAAAGATTAGCTAATAGCATTTGGACAAACCACTTACATGTCACCCACGCTGTGGGTTTTATTTTTTTTTCTCTTTTCTATGAAACATGGGTCTGGCTGCTATGGTTGCTCAGAAAAAAAAAATCACAAAGTGTGAATTGAGCATAACCTATGCTGAGTTATCAGCATGCAGTGCCAAGAGAAGTGTTAGGAGAAGCTCTGAGCAAATGATTCAGGGAATACTGGGGGATGTGGTATTCAAATCCAACTGCTCATACAACAGAGGCTGACGCCTTAGAAGCATTTTGTCCAGCTGAAGGTTGAAGCTGCAGCCTGGGTGCACTAAGAACTTTTAATACATTCTGTAACTTCATGTAGTTAAATAATTAAAAATATGACCCTAATGGGACTTGTATTGAGCAAGTGTTAAAGATTTAACAGCCTTTTTTATGACAGCAGAGGAGAACCTGAGTGGTACTGAGCAATTTTTGAATGTTTGCATAACAGGTTCACTCGAAATAACAAAGGCTTGGGGCACAGGGGCTGGGATGGTAGATATAGAAAAAGCCCTGTTCAGCCTGTCACCTGTAGGCTCTGCAAAGCTCACAGTAAGATCTTTATTCTGTACCTGGGAAGTATATGTGCAACTGGTATATCCCATGATAAATGGTTTGTATCCTTTCATTAGCTTTGTAAACAGAAGAAACAGCCCAGAGCCAAGAATGTAAACTAATTAATAAATCCACAGAGGTGTAAATTAAGCAAACTGAAAGAGAAAGGAGAAATAGTTCAAACCAGAAATCCAAGGAAAAGCAAGGAGTGCTCTTGAATTCTGTTTGGGTGCTAAGGTGCAGTGTTTGATCACAAGAAATAAATAATTAAATCTATAAGACACATAAAGAGTATTTTAAAAGAATTATATATTTTATATAAAATATACAAGGACTGGAAGCATAACCACATTCAGCAATACAGCTGAAAGCCTGAGGTAAGATCCTAATATGTTACAGAGCTTTTTTTCTCTTTAAATAAATTTATTTTCTGTATCTTAATCTACAAATTTATCTGTAGTTTGATCAGGGAAAAAAAAGCAGGAAAAAATTTTTATTTATCATGAAGCTTCATTTAATATTAAAGTGATCTATGACTGACCTAGCAATGATGAATATTTCATTCTTTAAGGAGTCACATATTATTAAACAAAATGAACTGGCACCTTTCACCCTGCAGTACTGTAAGAGTCTCTGAGACATGCTTTACACAACAGTGGAAGGGTAGGGCCAGACATTTAGCGATGCTAAAAGCTAAATCAATGAAAATCAGTTTCCTTTTTGAAAATAATTACCACTATCCTTCAGCAAGCAGTATGAGCTGCATTAAATGGCCTCTGTCTCAGATAAAACACATTACACTTCACCAACCTTAAGACAAGCAGTGTTACAATTATTGTTAAAAAAGGCAACTAGCTGAGGCCTGGCAACTTTCTCTAGAGGGGCATTTCAACACACCGTAAGGCATGCCCAGTGCTGTAAATGCAATTCAGCAAGTCCATCTTTTACACCAAAAAGCTGAAGAGTAAATGCACTTCAATAGTACATTCATGGGCAAGTCTTAGCCAGGTCTCTGAAATGCACAGACATTTAAGTACCTCATTTAATGCATTTAGGTTAGAAAAAATTTCTGATTTCAATGAATAACCAATAGTAAAAAAAGAAAAACCAACACCTTGAGAAAATTGAGTATTCATTGATAAAATAATAGAAATTAAACTAAAGAAATAGGACCCATTCAGTGGCAAAACTCTGATGATTCTGGCTACACAAAGCTGCTTGTTTATCTACAGCTCCAAAATGTTAGCATGGAAGTGGCCACTTTTATCTTTCCTTAAATAATAGTAAGGAACAAAGACCACAGTTCAGGCACTGTGCCAATATACCAACTTGACTTTCAAGCTTTTGAGAAACATGACTGGGATGCTTGAGGGGTGCCAACCCCCCTCTAACAGCATGTATATAAACCCATAGTTTTTGATGTTTTCTTTTTTACCAGATATCACCAATAAGAGAAACTGGGAGGAGGATAACATCCAGGAATACCAGGACTCCCCAGTTCAGTCAGCATTACCCCATGTTACGTGGGGGATCTGTGAAACTGAAAGTGACTTTATCTATGGGGAAGTGGAGAATCGATTAGATTTACTTCAAGAGCAACTCAACAGGTAAAACCAGATATAGCCAGGAAAAAAACATATGTAAAGGAATACATAATACAAATGATATTAATAACACTACAGTAGGAACAAATTTGTGCAAGAGGTTTCCAAAAGCATTCACATCTTCAGAAGCTCAAAACTACAAAAATACACCTGATGGAAATATCACTTTGTTGTCTATATGTGTTCCAAGGACCCTAAATATTTCACCTAAGTTCATCCTTCCAGATTCTTAGAAAATCTAATGCTGAGTACAAATTTTCAATTCATTGCCAGAATATTCATGTTGCTTACCTCTAGATACCCAGATTATCTACTCTGAATTGCCTTGTAGAAGAGCCTTTCTCCTCAAGTGACTGTTTAGACCAGCTTTTTAACCAAGAAGCTGTACTGAGGCACCTAAACTTTGTTAAATTTCTCAACTCACCAATAATTCTGTTTCTAGAGATTTCCATGTCACAAAATGGAAGTTTTTAGTCTCTTCAGCTTCTGAAGTACTTTTTCTTTCCTGGAGACCCAAAGTAAACCACATGCTTTCCTTTAGAAAAGCATTCCAGACAAATTCCATTTTTGATACATTAACTTATTTTACAGCTGTCTCTATAAGCAATAGAGACAGTCTATATAAGCAAGACATGGAAATATGCAAAGACAAAATGCTTATACCAGTTACAACAGAAAACAGATGCTTTCTTTGTCAGAATCCATTATTACTTTTGCTTAATAAAATTACTATCTTTTGCTCTCTGATATACTACTCTTTGTTAACAGCTAAGCAGCATAGCTTCTAGGATCTTAATTTGGCTACAGAATTTTGATCTATCCTACACTACAATTTACCATGTAATTTCACTTAATTTTAAATTGCCCTATGCTCAGGTCCATGACTTTTTTTTTTATTATTTTCACTAGCAATTCCATTACTTTAAATATTTTTCCACGACAAATACTATGACATTCACTCAGCCCTAATTATACTTTAGTAGCTCTTCATTGGCATTCTGTACTGTATATTTTAGCAATCAGTGTAAAGTCAGATTTACTGCATATTGTTTCCTTCTACCATAACCCAAACAAACCATAGCATTTTTCATTTCCAAATGCTATATGGCACATTAAAAAGGCATTTTTAACATGTAAGCCTAAATTGTAGTAATTTCTAATTGCAGTAAAGTCAAGTAATCTAACTGTAAATGTCACAACTAAACAGCTGCATGTTCCCTATCAACAGGGTGTAGTCTTTTGGTTATACTTATCTTCCTGACATCTTAAGCTCTTGAAACTGAAGTTACATCTTAAATGTACCCATAGTTTTACCAAATTCTTATGCAAGTTTCTCCTTATTTTCTTGAGTGAGAATATAGTATTGTTGCTGATGAGATAGGATTTAAATTGTTATGGATTTTATTAAATCATGTTATTCTTTAATTTTTCTCATGTCTTGAAGGCCTTTCAGGCTGGAAAGAAACTATTTGAAGGATATGTCCTAAAGCTATCTCTGTTTCTCCTTTTTAAGCAACTGGAATTTCATGGAGACTGTAGGCTGATCACCCAAGGTTCTCTCTGGTTTATCCTAGGATGGCATGACATGGACTTGTTTTAAATTTTGGAGGAAGGAAGGAGAAGTTATATATGCAATGAAGATTAATAAAGACTACCAGATATACTCCTTGATTTGAAGTACCAGGAAACTCCCATCAAGTACTATATAAGAAAGGAGCAATTTTAGAGTTAATTCAAAACTAAAGCCAATTTTTTATGCAAGTTCTCCAATGCTACATCCCTTTTATTCACTGTGATGTTAAGGCCTGCACTTAGCAGATGGAAGCTTTCTGGATGGCAGCATACTGCTGCTGCTGCAGTGTTTTCCCCTGTGGCATCAGCATCATGGTTGTCCGAGATCAGCACATTTGCAAGTAGCAAAGAAGCCAGGAGAGACAAACAAGAGGGCAAGTAGGGCATGATTTGCTCTAATGTCTGTGTTTGGGCCTTTCTTTATGAGAGCTGATGCCACAAGACCAGCTGGTCCCAATAAAGGAAGAAACAGCATCCTAAATATCATTTGGGTATGCCTTATGGAATAATTTCATAGATGTTTTTATAAATATATGGAAAAGGCTCCAACAACATGACAACAAACTCCAACATGATAATAAATAATATCAGTGAAGCACCAGGTGAAGGCAAAAATCTGTCAGCACAGGATCAATTCTGCTGCTATAGAGAGCCCAAGTAGTAACACACACATCATTAAAGGCTGCTGACAAAGATTTGTTTACTCTGTCAGAAATCGAATTGCAACACAGAAGACTGTATGTCTGTATTAGTCTGTCATAGCATGTTCTGTAGCCTTCCAGCAGCTGGGAGGGAATAACAGGCATTACCTACTGTTGAATTTATCACAGATTTAGCAAGACCATTTGAAAATTATTTCTGTGTTATAGAATTGTAAGCATGAACAACATAAGCAGCTCAAGTGTTTCAGAAGTCATATAAAAATTTAGGAAAAGGGGAAGAAAAAAAAAACAAAAAAAAAAAGGGGGGGTGACAAAAGACACAAATTTGAACTTCAGAAACATTGACATTAATTCTCAGGCCTGAAAAAGCCTGAAAAAATTTTCACAGTAAGTAGTCTTGGACAGTCAGGTTCTTTAATGATCTTGAAAGTATCTTTCATTTTCTAATTGCAGAAAAACACAAATGTGGTTTTCTGCTTCTTTCAGTGCACTGTATTAGCATTGGGAATGTCAGAATTAATTGTCAAATGCATCAGAAACAGTGCCCCATCCTCAACCAGTACAAATCAATTTAGTTACAGTGAAGAGATCACATTTATTCCAGTTCATTTCATCCAAAAACCCAGTCCCCCATTTCACTTTCTGTTGCAAACATAAGGGACAGTAATGAACTAATTCTTAATATATGAAGAAGATTAGAGATAAGCATGCAGATATGTTCTGCAAAGGAAAGGAAGAGCCAGCAAGCTTTGGAAGGCTCAGTACTCCCTCTTCTGTTCTCTCCTATTTAAGACATGGTCATGTCATAACAAGCAGTATTTAGCTTTCTAATAACCTGCAGGTCCCTCAAACACATCTCTAACAAGTATCTTAAAATATACCTATTCCTGACCATAAGTCATCTGATCTTGTGTTACTTCTCTAGGCTTGAATCCCAAATGACTGCTGATATCCAAACCATCCTGCAGCTTCTGCAAAAGCAGTCAACACTCATTCCACCTGCCTATAGCACGGTGACCGCAGGTGCAGAGTATCAGCAGCCAGCCAGACGGGTGATACAAAAGCTTCAGCCTGCAGCATCAATTAAAACAGACAGAAGTTTCAGTCCTTCATCTCAGGTATGTACATGCCCAATAAGATCAAAAGAAGTTTAGTTATCTTTTCAGTTTATGATAGGAGAAATGCATACCAATCTAGGTGACTAATCACTAGTTTAAGGAGTATGAAATTATTATTTTAGCCTAGCACCTTCACAGTGGAATTAGATACCACAGTTTCAGAGACCACCTTTTCTATCAGGTTTGTAGAGATCCATACAATGATCTTAATCAGACTTTTTTACTTCATTATCATGCTTTTCACAAAAGTTAGCAGAAATGATAAATACTAGACACAAACACTTTCCTAGTTATCAGACCTGCCTGCATGGGTGCATCTGCCATAGGTCCCATTCATGAAGTCCTGAGAAGCACCATGACTATATTTTCCTCAAGGTACAGACCAAACAAGTTCATCTGATGCAGCACAAGGCTTGTACACATATAGAAGCGGGAGAGGATGAAACCATTCTTACATCCAGTCCCTTGCTACTGTGAATGTACAGACCTGTGATACACCTGCATTTGTTCAGGCAAAATTTAGTAATTTTCCAAGTTTGTTTGGGATTTCTAGAGTTCAAAAGCTTGGACATATTTCCTAACAGGTTTCAGCATGTCTAGGAATCCCAAATCTGTCATGTAGCATATGATTAGTAAATCCAGCATGCTGTCTCAGATTTGTCATGTGTATACTGGAACACAAATGGGCACAGTAAGTCCAACACATCCAGAAGGAATCAGTTTACGTGCATAAAGATTAACAGAGAAGGAAATTTAGTAGTTTTCAGAAACAAAGCCCTCATGCACCCACCTGCACAAAGCATACACACCGAACAGAAATACAGCCAACCTCTTCAAACATCAGCGGGCACACTGCACGCTTCACACAAAATCCAAGTTTAAAAGAACTAAGTGCTGAGACTGGAATTCAATTGATTATAATGTTCAGAATGATAAAATTCCAGTTATATTCTGCAACAAAAGTGCAAACTGAAGAATGTTGAAATCCCTACTCTTACATCAGGTTTCAAGAATATTCAGTCATTCAGAAAGGTTTCTTCATATATTTATTTTTATGTCATATGAGCAAGTCTGAGGAGACAAGACATCCAGATTTCTACAGTTAATCAACAACATTTCAATCAATTACATTAAAACAAATGCAGTAACATGCAAAAATATTTCAGTACACTGCTTAATTTTCAAATATAGCTTTCCAGCAACCATCTGAATGTGCTAATTTTGAGCAGAACAGGAGCCTGGAAGAGACAAATTTAATTATCATTATCTTGTTTCTTCTCCTCCCTTCCAGTGTCCTGAATTTCTAGACCTTGAAAAATCGAAACTTAAATCCAAAGAATCCCTCTCGAGTGGAGTGCATCTTAACACAGCCTCAGAAGACAACCTGGCTTCTTTTTTAGATCAAGAACGTGACCAGCCTGTAGAGTGTCCTACACAGCATTGTAAAACTTATCTCCAGCCAATTAGGCACCCTTCCTTGCCAGAATCTTCACTAAGCACTGTAGGAATTTTGAGTCTTCATAGGCATGTTTCTGATCCTGGTCTTCCTGGGAAATAATACTTTTATACTTTTTCTTCACATATAAATGTAAGTGCTTTTAATAGCTGGTTTTCTTTTTTTTCCTTCTTTTTTGTTTTCTTAATTTAAATCCTCTATACTTGACTCAGGGGCTACAAGGAATATACCATTATATGCAAAAAGTACTGTATATTTTCCTAAATCTGAAGCTTGTAAGGTAAAGTTGTGCAGTCTGATGTAAATAAATATATATACACACACTCTGTTCCAAATGTAAAACTGCCAGCATTCTCAAGGCACCTTATATTTTTATTATTTTTAAATAACATGCATGTTCTAAAATTATAGTTTACATTGCATGGAGATTATCATTTACTGCTGTCATGGAAATAGTATTTTATTGTGGATATGTCTTCAAAGCAAACAGGAGACCAATAACAATAATTCACATAGGAAAAATGCCTACCTGACCAAGCTAAAATTCAAGCAAAATATTCTTCTAGCTCACTTTTGAAAATTGATTTATCTTCCTTGTAGTGAGCTTTTTACAATGATTCTGAATCTAGAGAAAGAATAATGTAACCAAGTTTTCCAGCTTTGAAACAATTAGGATAAAGAAACCAGCCTCCTCCCAAAACAGTTGAAACAGGGAAGTATTTTAATGGACAGAAAAACTCTGACACATGCTGGAAAGTATCACCATAGGTTGCATCTGCAAAACTGCTTTAATTGAATAATTTGTTTTCACTATTTTTCAAACAAACAAAAATTAAATTGCACCATAGAAGTTAGCTGTCATGAGCAGGCAGGTACTCTTCATCTCTCACACAAACAAAATCGAATGCAATAAATCTAATTTATATTTAATACAGAAGACTGTGTTCCTTTTGTTCAATACAAATTATTAACAATCTGTTTAATTAAAAAGTACTTTACACATTTTTGTTTTATGATTATTAGGGTGGTTGTTTGCAGTTATCCATTTTTACTGACTGATACCTCTATGATAATCCTAGATAGGGTATATATGTATATGGACACACACCACACACACATTCCAGTATGTGTGCATGTGTGTGTTTTATTTATGTACATATGTCTGTATGTATGTGTGTATATATTTATATACACTCATAGACACAAGCATGTATATACCTACACTTACATGTAGGGGTATAGATATATATATGTATATATGTAAAATCACTTTCAGGACAAATTGTAAACTTTCTTATTACAAAATGAGTAAGCTTAGCTTGTGTCCAAAGCTGACTACATTAGAATAAAATTAAGGTCTGTAGTCTTTAAATACAGTATACTGTATGTGCATAATGCTTTGTGAATACCTAGATTTAATTTTATTAAAATATTATTCTGCTTCAAATGTTGTGTTTATTTTAGAAAGAAATTACCTTTTTATTACTGTTTTTAAATATTTTAAAATGTTCACATGATTTTCTAATCTTAAAGCTTTAATGTGAAATTCCTGTAGGAAGAGAACTGGTTTCAGAAAAGCATGTAACCCAATTAGTGGGGGAGCAGTTAAATTTTAAGAGAAAACAAATTAAACACTCTGTTCTAAATCAGTGCTACAAAGTAATGCAATTGTGGTTGACCCTCACATTAACAGAGGCATATATTGCATGTTGGGGTCAGAATGATACATAACACACCTAGTCATACACAGCCTATAGAAAAACACAGCGTGGCTGAGCCTTCTCTCATTTAAAATTAGTGTTAGTGTTGAGCTCCTGAGCAAGGCTCTGCTCTACCTTTGCATAGAAAGACACAAAAATGAATGAACTGAATACTGTTTTAAGACAAAAGAGAAACCAGCCCTTCCCGTACAAGATCTTTTTTTTTTCTGCCTCATCTGCTGTTGATTGTTGAAAGGTCCAAACGCTATGTGCTGACTGCTCTTACTTCTACAATGACAGCAGGAGGTCTGCACTGCTTAGTGCCTTGCAGGATCAGATCCTAGGTGACCATGCCATTGAGCCAGACAAAATATCTGCTTGCATATACTCCATTGAAACAGGAGTGCTGAATAACAAAGAAAAACAGCTTCTGCTTTTGTTATTTTTTTAAATAGCAAGCACTAATAGCTTCTGCTCTATCTCAGTCTAGTAACTAATATTAATGTCTGTTACAAAGAACAAGCTAGCACATTTTCTAAAGTAGTATTTGTGGTAATGTTGCATTTATAAAAGTCTGGTACAAACTAAAAATAAAATTACTGAAAAAAGTATAATGCATGAGCATTGCTTTACAAGATGCTTTTGTCAAATTTCATCACTTGTTATTTCACATTAATGGAAAAAGACAGAGCAAAAACAGGTGGACTGGAGAAGGAGTGCTGCTGAAGAGGAGAAGTGACAACTACTTCATTTAGCCCAAGAGAGGAACAAATTCCATCCCTTACTCCTTTTGTTGGCTCAAAGAGGCTTTGTTCCATTCCTCCTTTGTCTGTATTTATCAAGAAGAAAAATCTCAGATGGGCACAACTATGGGAGACTTTGCAAAGTTATGGAGATTCTAAGATCCCTACACATGTTCCCACTCTGTTCACTCTACAAATACATGTATTCTGATCTCCCATCTCCCAGCCGCTGCCTGAGGATGAATCTTTCTTCTCTCTTCCTGATGCACATTATTCCCTAGCAATCTCCTCACTCTGGTGAGCACAGATCAATCACAAGTGCTTCTGCATGACTCTGACATTGTCAGTAACATACAAAAAGCTGAAAAGCACTGCTTCACATGGCCTCTGACCATAGTATGACCACACCTGCATATTAGAAGCTTTGATGTTTCTATGCTCCTCCATTAAATATTCTTGCACTGTGAACAGATGTCTACGCTAGTATTTAAGGTTGATCTCTTCATATGTTGGCTTAAACTGGAAATAGTCCATTCCAATAGAACCAACAGTTGTTACCACATTTTTCATCAGATTGGGAATTAGGTCTAGTGGGCAAATGCTCTCCATTCATCTACAGGCTCTCTGTATTTACATACAGAATTTTTGTGGCATCAGTAGTATAGAGGCATTTTCAATATTGCTGAGATAGCACAAAAATTGACTTTATTAAAGAAAACCTAAGAATTTATCCCCACAAAAGCCCCTGCACAGACCACTCAAATGCACCACATAAGTGATACATTTCAAGCTAGTTATACCATGAAATATCACATAGCAGTTTCTAATCAATTGGTACATTACCAACTTCAAATACTGGTCATGAAACACTTTTTACATTTTGGCCATAGTATTATACACATTATTTTCCCCCGTTACATTTTGCAGAACCTCAGACTGATGTTATTGTGTCACACCAAAAGTAAGTATCTACTAAAAGGTTGTAATTCAGAGTCCTTAGATCCCATAGAGAAATATAATTATATTCAGTCACCTGGAATCAACTAAAATCCAGTAAAATTCTGATGAGAGAAGTTATGGAAATGAACAGTATTTTTGAAATTATACTGACATTGTACATGATTTTAGCATCTTCTGACTGTTATATGTGAAGTTCTGCAGCACTTTGTTAATTAAGAGATTAGGCACAATTTCTAGGTAGGAAAGACTTTACTGATAAAAAAAACACAAACCAACCTGAAAGCTGCTGCTTCCACCAAATCTCATTGTTTCTAGCTTATAGCAAAGCTATTGTAAAACAGCCTTCTTTGGAAACAACATTACATTGACTTCACCTATGGACACTGCAGGCATGACTCATATTTTCTAGTTATTTAAGGTTAAAAAAACAAAAGCCTTCCTGTTTAAACTGACATCAGATATTGACAAATGAAGCAGAAAAGTCTCTGGTGCACAACGCAATCACTTTTGTAACTTGTTTGGTTTGTTGGTTTTGGTACTGCTTTTGTTGGGGATTTTTTTCAAGCTTTAAGAATAGGGTAATTCTATTCTTTTAACCTACATGAAAACAAGCCATTACAATTTTTAGTTAAATGTAGGATATCCCAAGAGCCTCACAAGCCTCACAGTCAGAAACAAACATAGATACTAAAATTTAGTATCTTTTAACATCCTCCACAGAAGGTGAGCAAAGAGAAGCCTAATGGAAGATAACTGCAATTCAAACATTAGCATTTACTCTGCATTTTGAAACCTCTAGCTACCAGGTATTTCCAAGATTGAGAAAATAGTGTCCCAGCAGAGGAGACATGAACTCATACAGCAGGTTTTACATTCAAGTAGGCAGTAAGAAGCAACAAACCACCCTTCTTCAGCTCTGAATCTCAGAGTTTAATCTTCTCTTTCACTGAGACTGACACTTCTGAAGCTCAGCATCCATAGCACTGAGCACTTCTGAGAAGGAAGCAATGCCTCTCACTGTAGAAAAGCTGCCAAATTAACTTTATCTTATCTTTGGTCAAGTCCACCTTAATTCTTTTCAAGTCAAAGAGATAGCTGCCCTCCACAAACAAAGAGATTCCAGATCAAACAGAGATTCCAGATTTGTTATGAGTTCACAATTATGTACTAAGAGCATTACAGTGACCAACAAAGCGGGAAACACTAACCTGATGCAAATATTCACTAACAGGAGCAACTGCCAGGTGAATTAAAATGGGCCTGATAAGCAAAGTCGGTGTACTGAGTCTACTGGGTTCGTTTTTTTCTGTTGGGTTCATGTTTGTTTTCTTTTGATTAGTTGGAGTTTTTAAAATTATTTTACTTTGTTCTTAAACTGAGTAATATGTGACACTTTATTCAAAGCTACATCATTACTTGCAACTGATCCAATCATGCATTTAATAAGATTACAATCATGCATTTAATAAATTTCAGAGTCAGATGGGGGAGGATTTTCACCTCCAGTTTGCATACAAACAAAAATGCAACCTCAGTGCTTCCTATTCATTTACTCTTACCTCATTATCACAAATGCAAACCCTACTAAAATACATGGGGATGAACTAGTTTCATCTGCAGCATACAGCAGCCAAGCACAAATAGCAAGGGAACTACTCTCACTTTCAGTCTGAACAGCAAAATTTTATTGAAAACACTGGTAAATTGTAAAATTAATTCAGATTGAAGACAGACTTGGTATGCAGCCATTGGCATATTTTCAAGACCTGTCCAGACAGAGACTAAATTTTTAAGTGTCTTCTTTCTTACCCGGAATAAAAAAAAGCATGCAGAAGTTCCTTTAACATAATTACTCAGACCTAAAATTTCCTTCAGTTTTATTAGGAATGTTATGTACCTATATCATATAGCAGTCCTAGTATCACTTACATACTACACCTACTCTATAGATTTTTTTCCTAGACTTGAAGAATCTATTAGGAGGTAAACAGCAAATAGGTTAATGGGAGAAAAAAATTTAAAAAGAAATCCACAGGATTTATGGAAATCCAAACAACACTGAGTCTTATCAATGATACTAAAGGAGCATGTCCCAGAGTTTGTAATTGCATGAAGGCATCACTATGGCAAACTTACTTTTTCCTCAGTGTACCTCTATGTATGAGCAGTAGATAGAACTGCATTGTTAATGGGAAAACATTTTTCTTCATGTAGCTATTTGGGATTTTTTTAATGCCCACTTGGGAAGTTCTTTGATTATTAATGAATGAAGAAAATAGCTATTCTCTTTGGAATGGAAATCAGACAGACAAAATTAAAGCATCCCACAGGAGGTATTTGCCCCTTTTATGCATTATTTACATTTTCTATACTTAAACTTTATGATATTGTAGAGTTGGAAATAAAAAAAGTTTTGAAAACTTAGTCTAGATAAATACTTTACTACTAGGAGCTGTAACAAACCCTGCTTGTGTAACAGGTTTCTGTATAATGCAGTTCATATAAGCTATTACTTTCCTTTCAGAAAAGATCTGGAAAAAAGGTATACTGTACCTATACTTGTATACTGTAAATATATTCAGTATTTTATATCACCATGAACACTTATTTGCAAGAAATATAAATACGCACAAATAAACGTAAAGCATTTATTCCAGCCATAAACAAGAGGATGTGAACATTTCATTTATGAATGACTTGAATTTGGTTACTATAATGCAAACACCACTAACAGGGATCCAGAAAGGTTTAATATATTTCTGTACCAAAAACACTGATAAAAAGAAATATCTGTTTATATTTAGTGTACTCATAACACCATGGGAATAAATGTAAAATTACAGGTTTACACGAGACACCACTCACTGGCTTAAAGAACACAGAACAAAGACACAAAATTAGACCTTTTCAGAAAAATCCTACAGCACAGCAATTTCTATGTAGCACATTGACCTCCATTCCTCAAGTAGAGCTGGAAGTTACATATGTACTCCCTCTAACTTCACTGACTGAAGGAATTCAAAAATCTAAGGTAACTTCTCAGCTACAAAAGCTGGGTAAGAAAGCTGACAATTGCTATCCGTTGAGACCCAAATGTTTATAAAATATACTGATCAAAAGTGCTGTCTAAATATCTGTCTTCAAGCCAGACACTTTCATTGCCTGAAACATTTTCTTTTACAAAATTTAAAGTGAACCATAGAATGGGTTTACCATGCAAGAGCTACTCAGCAACTGATTTTACTGATCCAGATGAAGAGCCATGGAAAGCTTTTGAGAGAAGCTGTGCTCTCAAAAAAAAAAAAGAGAGAGAAAATAAATTAAAAAAACAAACCAAAACCAAATCCCAAACAACCAAAAATACACAAACACCCCACAACCCACACCCACAAAATTAAACAACACCACACCTACAGATATCCTTAGGGAAAAGCCTTAGGTGGGATTATAAAAAATATTATCAATTCAAGACCATTCCAGTTGGATTAAAATAGTATTATCTGAGCTTGCCTCAAAAATCTCACTGTATTGCAACAAGATGGAGAGGTAAGAAAATTTTACCTAGAACATTTTGAGTTTTTAATGGAATCCATTAATCTAGCTTCTCCAAAAGAGCATAATTTTTGAGAACATGCCACTACTATTGAAAAAAAGCATATAGCATTTAGGGTATCTGATTTGTGTAAGCGATCTACCTTATCGAACGATAAGACATGATCTGTGTCCTATGACCATAAGCTTTCCTTTTTCATTAAGCTCTTGAGCTTAAGAAAGAAATGTACTTGTCTGGAATTATACATGTACAGGTAAAAAAAAAAGCCCCACTCTTAAATATAGTAAAATCAGAAAACTATTTATTGCTGTGAATTGCGCACTTAAAAATTGAAGTATTCATTTAAAGCACATTGTCTTATCAAACAAGAAGGTCCAAAACTCTATACTACCTTCTAGTCACAGCTGTTCTTCCAAACATGAACTTTGACAAGTTGGCATTCCTCTTTTACTCCAGCAGCTCAGGACTTAGAGTGCCATGGTGCACTGCAAGGAGTAGAAGTAGTAGTAATAGGCGAGTCAGTATTTGGCTTTTAAGGTTCTGTTATCTGCATATAGAATTACAGCACTCACACGTAGAATGAGGTACAGCAAACCTAAAGAAGAAACTATTTCAAGATGGAGGTGTGAATCTGAATGTGAACTGCCAACATATTTTGATTAATTTAAACAGCAACATGTCTGTTAAGTCCATTGTACTGTAAACTCTACTGCCAACTATAATTACTATTATTGTTGAAAACTGTGCGTTTTACCTGAAGAGGTATGATTATCACTGGGAACATTATGCTAAGGTATTGCTACTGAAAGAAAAACACATGAAACAAAACTTTACAGGCACTGTTTTCACAGCCAATTACATAGTTATATTGTTGATATTATCTCACCTGTCGAGTAATAGCACAGAGGTAAGTCAGCCTAGGGTCAACACTAGCAGAGTAAGTACCAGCATATGCAGAACATCCAGAGTGTACACCATGAGCTATACCTGAGTACAAATATTTGGTACCACTCCTGGTATTTGCTTTCCCATTGTCACTGTCATTCCAAGCATCTATAACTGCAATGCTTTGTGAGAAAGGAAAAAAAAAAGAAAAAAAAAGAAACCAAAGAAAAATATTTAAAATACTTCAACTTTGCAACAAAATGTATGTCATGCATTATTAAAAAATACCAGTTGCACTGTTTTTTTTTTTTTATAAATAAATACACTTCAGACTCAGTCCTATAACTGGATTTACTGCTAAATGTTAAAGATATTTTGAAGACACTTGGTGACTAAACAGAATAGTACAACTCCAGAAAGAGTTGACCATGTTTTTGTCTTACCAATGAAGTTTTCTAAGAAAAAATAAAATAAAATAATTACTATTACACTGATAGATTTTGCTTTGAGAGTGTGGAGGTGGTTTTGGTTTTAAGCATAGCTTATTGGTATTAGTGATATGTGTAGGACACTGTAGTTATTTTAAACACTCCCTTTTTTTCAATGCAGTTCTGAACATTAAATTAATCACAGAGTTATAGAATGGTAAGGGTTGGAAGGGACCTCTGCAGATCATCGAGTCCAATCCCCTGCCAAAGCAGGATCACCCAGAGCAGGCCACACGGGAATGCGTCCAGGAGGGTTTCAAAGTCTCCAGAGGAGACTCCACAACCTCTCTGGAAAGCCTGATACTGCTCCATCACCCACAAAGTAAAGATGTTTTCCCTCATGTTGAGGTAGAACGTCCTGTATTCCAGTTTGTGCCCCTTGTCCTACTGCTGAAAAGAGACTGGCCCCAACTTCTTGACACCCACCCTTCAGACATTTGTAAACATTGATAAGCTCCCCTCTCAGTCTTCTCAGACTAAACAGCCCCAGGTTGCTCAGCCTTTCCTCTTAAGAGAGCTGTTCCAGTCCCGCCATCATCCTCGTGACCCTCTGTTGGACTCTCTCTAGTATTTCCCTGTCCCTCTTAAACTGGGGAGCAGTTCTAATTAAGTTCTAATCAACTAATTTTCCTTGCATTTGCTACTGCTTCAGCCTTTCCTTCCCAGTGTTGAACTGTCTATTCAGTCACTTATCTATGCCAGGATTTCAAAGTACTTACTTTTTGTGCAGGTACCACGACAGGTGGCAGAGATTCCTTTCCTCATCCTGGGCCATGTGCAGCTTGAAGTGGCCGGTGTACACACGACACGGGCCGCTCGGAACCACCGCCTCCCCACAAACACCCCTGGCGGCGGCGGCACCAGCACCGCCTCTTAAGTTGTCGCCCCAGCAACGCCACGTGGGCTCCGCCCCTGCCATTGGCCAGCTGAAACCCCGCCCACTGGTTGGGCCCACGAGCCCAGCGCGGCAGTTGAGGGCGGGCGCGTGCTCGCGCGTTTGTATTACGCTGCCTCAGACAGTGCCATCGACTCAGGGACCTACAGCGGCTGGTGAGCTCCTTCTGGCTCAAGTAAACCCAAAACGTCACTCCTGGAAGCGATGACATAAACTTTTTTTGCGCGTGCTCCAGCCTTTGCGTCTGAGCCGTCTCCCCTTCTCTACCGGTGGACTTGGAGCTGCCGCGCGGGTAAGAGAGGTGTTACGTGGCGGGAGTGAAAGTAAAACTAGTTCTACAAAAGAAGCCTCTAACTGAAGGAAGTTCCACTGAGTGCAGAATGCTGTAGCATATCACATGCTTGGTAGCATGACAAGTAGCTGAGGGCACAAGTTGAATTACAGGAATTTTTAGGCTGAGAAAGGAGCTCTGGCGATATTTAAAAGTAAGGAGTTAAATCAAGGGCCATGTCAAGCCAAGTCCTGAATTTCTGTTGAGGAAACTCCCACTACTCTGAGTAATATATCCCAGTGTCTAATCGTTTTTATAGCTGAGATTGTTTTTTCTCACATGTGGACAAAATACTGCCTGAGGAAACGTACCTCTGATTGCCCCACACGCGAAGAGGAAAATAATTTTTAGGATTTGGAAAACTGTGTTTGTATCTCCTCTGAGCCTTCATTTCTCTAGGCTAAATAAACCCAGACCCTTCAAATATGTGCCAAGCTCTCCAATCCTGTGTCATTTTGTCCCTCCACTGCACCCTACCCAGCTTCTCAGTCTCTCTCTTGAACTGTCCAGGACCAAGACTGAACACAGTAATGCAGGTGCTCTCCACTTACTCTATCATTTTGTTTCATGACATGAAATTGAGTTGACCTTTTGCCTTACCTCAGAATCACACTGAGGTTCCCATGATGGAAACCAAGCCTGCCTCTGAAAATCATCAGTGACATCTACCATACGATAAAACTGCTCCACCATTCTCAGACTGTTCAACAAACTCTGCTACGATGTTTATCACATTCATCACAGCCTCCTGCTCTGTATGCAAGGTACAATTCTTCAAACTATAAGAAAAAAAAAGCACAAAAAGATCTCTTTAGGGTATACCCGAAGTCATTACAAGTCAGCTTTAATTCTGAGATGGCCTTTTGTGGGTCTGTATCCTGCAAAAACACTTAGGCTGCCAATGACTGCGGAGATTGCGATCACTGGGGGTGACCACTGCCGAAGTGCCTCCTGTCTGTGCCAGTACCTGCATGGAAAGCCACCAGTGCAGAAAGTCCTGCCGTGCTAGTGACCGGGCCTATCACGAGCTGGAAGGTGAAGGATACACTTTCGTTTATGTTTGTGTCTTTATACTGATGGTTCCTGTAAAAGGTTTCATTTTAAAGACGTAGGAACACCGAGTCGTGCCTCGAAGCCGTCCGGGTTTCAGGCCGCCCCCCCGCCCGCACACACCGAATTCGCAAACGAAACCGAAAGCTGCGGCGTGCCAGGCCGGGCCCGGCGGCAGCCTAAGAAGGCGCGGAGCG